>JAKSZP010009525.1:0-102189 GCA_022478985.1 Massospora cicadina | reverse complement strand
AATGCGACTATAATTAAAGAAAATTCCTAAAACGGATGATGACGATAATTAAATTTGAATTAAATTGAAATAAACAATTGTTCCATTTTGAATCAAATCAAATCAAATAAAGTGAATTAAAAAGTAATCAAAATCAAATTAATCGAATTTGAATAACTAAAAAATTAGGAAAATGACACTCAGTTTAAAAGAACTAAGAAATTGTTCAGGATTCCAATCCTGACAGATAGCCACAGCCTCAACCCATTTGGTAAAGTGATCAATTTCTACTAAGATATATGGATTTCCACCTGCAGTTTGGGTAGAGGGCCAACCACATTAAGACTTATTGTGTGGAATGGCTGTTTAGGGGTGGTAGGTTGATATTGATACTTGGTTTTGAAGCTGGATTGCATTCTAGATGTTAGAAAGGCACTAAGACTTCAAAGATGGTCTCCATGATTCCCTCCCAATAGTAGTGTTCTTTTACCCATTCATAGGTTTTCTGCACTCCGCTATACCCTAGGAGGGCATGATACTCCATAATGACAGGTACTCGCTCTGAAGGTTGGAGGTAGGGTAACCAGTTAACCCCTACTTTCTTGTATAGATGCCCATTATCCACCTTTGTGTTACAGGAATGTCGAGCTAGCATCTTCTAGACTGGTTAGTCCTCATCCTACCAAGCATCAGGGGTCATTAGAAAATCATGTAGCCGCTCTGCTTCACTATTATCTAAGTGAAGGATGTGCAGCTGATTCAACCCATTAACATTCATGTGACTCGTCCCAGCTTGGTTTTCAATGGTCATATAATAGTGCTGGAGTTTCAAAGCCCAGCGTGCCAACCGCCCAGTGGGATCCTTCATATTTTGTAACCACTTTAATGAGGCGTGGTCAGTAACCACTTTAAATGAGGTTCCATATAAGAAAGGTCAGTAATATTTATCAGCGAGCAAGATTGCCAGGCATTTCTTCTCAGTGATGCTATAATTGCTTCCTGCCTTGAAAAGTATCTTGCTGAAATATGAAATGGGGTGATCAACACCATGCTCATCCAGTTGAGACAAGATAGCTCCAACTGCATAATTAAAGGCATCAGTAAACAGCATAAAGGATTTACTATAGTCATGGTGGCGTAGGATTGGCCGTCCTGCAACAGCTTTTTTAGCATTTCAAAAGAAGTCTGTTGTTCCGCCTCAATGGAAAGGGGTGTTTTTAGTTAAAAGGCATACGAGGGGCTCACTGAGCTGAGCAAATTTGAAGATGAATTGATGGTAGTACCCTATCATGCCCAAAAACACCTGAATATTGCAGAAAGTTTTGGGAGAAAGCATCTTAGATATCGCCTCAACCTTATCATGGAGGGTCTGGATCCCATCTGAGGAGATGAAGTGGCCCAGTAAATCCAACTTCTTTTGGAATAATGTACATTTAGAGGGTTTTAGCTTAATTTGAGAGGCCTGAAAGCGTTTGAACACTTCCTTTAAATGAGAAAGGTGCTCATTGAATGTTTAAAAGAAGACGGTGATATTGTCAAGATATACAATTACGCAACTAAGCTTTAGATCCTGCAAGATGTAGTCCATAGCTCCCTGGAAAGATGCGGGCGCATTGCACAACCCCTGTGGTAGTCAGGTAGGTTGGAAAAGACCCTCACTGCAGATAAGCGCACACTTTTCTTGTTCTTGCGGAGAAAGGTCCATCTGCCAGTATCCGCTAGCTAAGTCCATGGCGGAAAAGAAATTGGACCCAGAGAGTTGGGCCAAAGCGTCGTCAATTTACAGGATTGGGTAGCTGTCCTTCTTGGTGAGGTTATTCAGCTTGCAGTAGTTCATAACTACCCGATGCCCACCATTCTTCTTTTTTATGAGCAATAGTGGAGATGACTAAGGACTTTGAGAAGGCACCAGTAGCCCCGCGTCCAGTAACTGTTTAAGCTCCGTCCTCATCTGGAGCTCCTCAACTTTTGATATCTGATAAGGCTTGGATCAAATAGGCTTAGCATCGCCAACATCAATGATGTGGCACCAGTCCTTCATATGACCATAATCAATATCCAATTTGTAAAAAATTTCACAAAATGACTCCAATAAGAAATGAACTTTATTAAGCTCAGCAGTAGTTAGACATCGGAAATTTGAACGTTGGGCAAAGCGCAAATCATTTGGTCAGTGGGTAGTCCCATATCTAACATAGACCCAATATAATGGGCTTGATGGATGTCCTCAATTGGAATCAACAGGGCTTTTCCAATCTCCTGATGCTTCTTTACAACCATGTCCTTGTAAGCGAGATTCACCAGAAGAATATTGGTAGGTCTCTGGTAAGCAGGGTCTAGGACACCTGTCAATACCCGAGGTTCCAAAGGGCTTATTCCATCAATGCTTGTAAAGTGCAGTAGTTAGTTGCAGGGGAATTGCATAGTAATTTTGGTGTCTATCACCTCCTGTTCATCCGCTATGACTACTACCTCCTCTGATGCATACAATGGGATGCCCTCTGAATAATCCACAGAGTCAGGCAGCTTTTTTGTGTTTCTGCACGATGTGGTATAAGTAAGAGTGAGAGCGGATGAAGGATACTCAACTATGTATTTATATTCCTTCTTCTTAGGCTCATCGTTTTTAAAGACTAGGAAAACTTCATAATTTAAAAGGTAGAGAAATCCCTGTTTCATATTAATAATTCCGTCATACTAAATCATGAATTAAGTGCCAATGAGTAGGTCGTATGCGTTATTGATTAATGCCACAGTGGGGCAGCCAGTAGGAGCTTCCCAATCCATATGGGTAAAGAAGAGTAGGCTCCGATATCTTGCATGTTGTTGGGCCCTGCAGTTCCAAACTCTTGCGAATAGTCCAGGTCAGGCGTCAACTTAATTTTGTTGATGAGCTTTGAAGAGACCAGGTTCACTGGAGCACCCATATCAAGGATGGCTAGAACTCTCACCTTATTGATGACAACCTCTATCTTGTTTATTGTGTTACCAAAAGTAGGGGGGATGGCGAGGACCTCCTTCATATGGAGAGTGGAAGCAAGGCGTTGAGCCATCGCAGGTTGGTTGTCTTTGATATATTGGAGGGGATGAACCTGATTGGTGGATTGGATCACTGTCCCAATAAGCTGGTCCACATCACTAGCGGTATCAATCACCTCTGAAAATCTCAACAACTGTTGAAGATAGGTTCATTATGATATCCTGGCTATCTCAATTCTCTCGGGCCTCAGCCTATCTGGAACCTGCACTTCCATTGGGGCTCCCAAAACATGATAGCCTGCATATTCCCCACCCCTTCAGACTCGTCATCAGAGGGATTGTCAATGCACCTCAACGAATTACTAAGAAGGGGCTGAGAGACTGGCTTAATCTCCTCACAGGGGAGGTGTAACAATTGAGTTTGTCTAAATTGTTGCATTTTGACTTGGGTTCAGATTTTATGAATCCAAGTAAAATCGTTTTAAAAGGATTTTTGGTTCAGTCAGGTTTGGGCGCTGGGTTGTGCCTCACCTGAATTGAAGATTAGGCATATATGAGTTTATTTAATGATTTGGGTGAGGCCCCCAAAGGGCAGATGTTAAAAGGCGCGCACGCCAATTCTGAAGCTCACTTTGGAATTTTAACCCTAGCTTTCCCTCCTGGGGAGCATTCTCAGTTGCTCCCCAGACAAACTCTGTTTGGCGGGCCAGTTTTTATCACCTGAATAAAAATAAAGGTTGTTTTGTGGTTAGCATACCTCGCTTACCTGTTGGTCTTTTTCAGGTATCCAGTTTTGAGGAGTTTTTATGTGGTTGAATCAGACCAACCACAATTGAGGACTTTGCATAACTAACTCAATGTAGGAATATTTTGGCGCTGTTGGTGCACCAAATCTCTTCCTACTCTTAGTCAGTCTGCATTGGTACTGTCAGTGCACCAAAGAATCATTTATTATATGGCGGTTGGAACTGGGCTTTTCTGACTTTTACAGGGGGGCTTTGTCGCTCTCATCTACCCTTTTGACTTTTTAATGGAGCATCGTAGCTGTACCAACCTTTGGGGGAGGCGTTAGAAGTGTAATAGCTTCGATTTTTGCCTTAGAAGTGACCAGCTTGGGCTGCCCCATAATGGCAGTTTTTGAACTAGGGGCAGCTGGAGTTGAGGCGGAGGGGGGTTGAGGCAGCAGCTTAGCCAGATGTGGTACTTTTTCCACCTTAGTAGACCATTCAGCAAGAGGGGGACTGTAACAAACGGGTTTGCGCCAATATCCCACAAGGGAATTGGGAAGTAAGAGCCACATAACTGACTCTACTAGGGACCAGACCGCCTGAGCCAATCCCCAAACCCATCCGCTGAGTTCCGCTATTGCCACGTGCCCTCAGATCCCTGTCCACATGCTGTAGGATGATACTGAGTAGCACGCCAACGCCACACCATTCCCACTATTGGAGCACATGTCTTCCGATCTGACTATTATATTTTAAATAAAATAATATTTTTTGACTTGCAACTAAATCTTTATTTGATTTTTAGGGTTATCATAGAAGACTCAACTGGCTATTCAAGCCAGCCTATCCTCAAATATATAGTGCTTTTGCAAATATAAAATAGGCTTTCCCTCTATGCCAAGGTCTCCTGAACCATCCAGCACATCTCAGGAAAAGATTCCATTTCCCGTGGAATCATCATCTGAAATGCTCATAAGTCCAATGTCATATTGACTCTGATGCATTTCAGCTTCAGAACAACGAATTTCCCAGTCTCCAATTCCTCTTTATCCAGGATTTCTCTTATAAATTTCATACCAGATCTATTACTAACTGATACATAGCAATGTATGGGTCAGGTACCACCTGATCCATTACAGAGACCAGTCAAAGCAATAACTGACTTCACCAGTTGAGCTGTTGAACCTGAAGCTGAAGGGGAGCGCTGTCCCTAACTGCCAATATTTTCTGGCTATCCCCATATGGTGGAGGAGTATTTGGTTGCTGCCATTCTTCAGAAGCTGGTTTCCAGAGGGATACAGCCATAGAAGAGGCTGGAGGGGTCAGAGTTGTTTCCATCTTTGGAGCTTTTTGGAGAAGGTCAGGTTCATAAAAGTCAGCCAATGCTAGTAGTGCCTCTTTGATATCCCATACCATTTTGAAGGTGTACTTAACTGTGGAGATATGCATTGCTAAAGAGGGATAAGACACCAAGTGTAAAAACCTAGGGGTTTTCACTGGTGCACAGGTTTGCTTAACTACTGACTCTGGGAAAAAATACGAATTTTCTAATTGTATGAAGACAATTAGCCTAGTTGAGTTTGTTTAAGTGGGTAGCTTCAGCCCTACTATGGCAATATAAAGGTTCAGGTGACTTTGGCTTCACTCTGGAAATATATAAGGATTCAAGTAACTTCAGCCTCACTCTGGTGTTGACACTTAGACAGGAAGTACTTCTTCACAACTTCACCTTGAAGTAAAAAGTCAACCATTTGAAAACAATAAAGTATTCACAGTACTAAGGTGTTTATTAATAAAATGAGGGAATAATTATAGGGTAAATTGGTGAAGGACATGTGTTAGGGGTATTCATGGTAACCATGATATTCTTGGCATGCCTAGCTGATGAAAAGGGATATCCATGATGGTCTCGGCACAACTAGCTGATGAAAAGAGATACTCACGATGGTCTCACACACCTAGCCAATGAAAAGAGATATTGGTTTGTTTTTGGTAAAGATTTCAGCTGATTTCCATGAGGGATAGCATATATAAATCGCCATTTGTATCAGCCCACATGTCAGCTACCAAACCTGACAATTTCCCATGAGCAATTGCCCATTTCAAGATAATTTACTCATCTCCATATTGTCAGCAACAATCCCCAATGAAATTGCAACCATAATTATCATCAGATATGATTTTAAATTTATTGTGGGGAAGGCCGACCATGGGATGGACACTTCCGAATATGACTCAGATGAGACAAAACTTAGTACTAGGGGAGGCACCCCAGAGAAGCGATGCTATCTCTTGTTGCCAGCGGGAACGCCACTTATGGGAAGGGGGAGGGAACGTGTGTAGGGGACGTAACCACTATTGAGCACGTGTGGAGGAAGGGGTCTGATTTGATGAACCAGACTGGGAACCAGGAGGAGACCAGCTGTCAGCGATGCAGTGGGAGATATCCAAACATCCACGCTTGAAAGTGATCCACCAAATGAGACCGGAATCTGTGGACAGCTTCAGGGAGGGTGGGGATGGATCCAGCGATGGCATCCAAGACAATCGTGTGGATAGTCCACATGGCGATTGCAACCACCAGAGCACGGAGGGAGGGTGGGAGGGGGAGGCCATTGATGAAGCAAACATATCTCTTGACAGACTGAAGGGATGTGTTTGATCCTGGCCTAGCAGACGTTGGACTTCGCGCCATATTACTTTAGAGGTGGGGCACTTCTCCAGGCGGTGGAACAGCGTTCCATAACGCCACACACGACACAGGATGAGTGTAAAGCATTAGAGCGCTCAGCTGTACGATACACCCGCCTCAGGCAGCGCCACACATGGGAATGGACTTGAGGCTGCAACAGAGGATGATGTGCGTATTTCGAGATAGTCTTTTGGGTCTCAGTGAAATAAGGGATGTCCATCATGTCCAGGTAGTCCACCCTGGATAGGACTTGGGGTCGAATGGGGATCACGCCATCATGGATGGGTAGCCCCTGTACCTCTTGTGTGAACTGAGGAGTGGGGCGGCCTCTTCGGGTTGTATGTCCACTAATACGAATTCTCCACTCTGCACTTCGCATGGAGAGTAGGATTCGTTTGTAGTGGGTTTTGGTCCCGTGAGGACCTGTGGCCGATGTGTGTGATGCGAGGTATTTCATCAGGGAGTGGGGGTTTGATGGATTGTTGAGGCCCAAGGCTCGGGAGAAGTTGGAGCGGGCCACGCGGGACCAGTGTTGGGATGGGAGTGTAGGAGCAGTGACGGCCGCGATCCATGTGCCCAGGATCTTGGCGGCATGGGCTTTGAAGTCAAGCAGGCCCATGCCACCATGATGATGAGGGCCAAACATGACCTCTAGCCGTACTGGTGGAGGGCGGCCTGACCAAAGCCATCCTTGCAGCAAAGCATACAGGGATTTGAAGAAGCTTGGTGAGAAGGGGATGGCGTGGGCTCTGAACCAGACTTTGGATAGGAGCATAGAGTTGGCAAGAACAACCCTGCCAGTGAGGGTAGTAAGGTGGGCTCTGAGAGAGGCGATTCGCTTCGTCACGTTGTCCAGTATATGGCACTCCATTACTGCTGACGCGTATCCACCTGCCTCCATCCATACGCCCAGATGGCGTACCGGTCCTATGGTAGGTTGTGGCACAAAGGGGAGCACCAGTGGAGCGGTGTGTGTTGAGTTAGTAAGGCGTGGACGTGGGCGAGCTGATGGGCCGGGTTGGGAACTACTTGCTGGGGCCCAGCAGTTCTGAAACCAACCAAGGAGGATGATTTCAGTTTTGGAAGCATTCAGTGCCGCGTTGTTTACCCGGGAATATTTCTGGATGAGGGCTTCAAGCGCGCGTGCATCTTTGTTATTAGACACCCCACCACGCAATCATCTGCAAATGCCATCATCTTGACTGGGGTTTGGCCTGGCACATGGACCCCAGTGAGTTGGGCATTCACATTTCGCAGTAGTGGGTCAAGGCTGAAGTTGTATAAGAGTGGGCTCAGGGGGTCCCCTTGTCGCAGGCCCCTTTGAGGACGGACTACTTCCGTTAGGAAACCTGGGCCGCGCACTGCCATTGTTGCAGATTCCATGAGCAGCATCACCCAGTTAATGAAGCGGGGGTAGGCGGAGTTGGAGGCAGGCCCTAAGGTATTCCCAGTTTACTCTATCATAGGCCTTTTGTTGGTCCAAGAATACAAGTGCCCCAGAGGCTGTGGACTGACACACATTAGCCACAGAGTGCACGTGTCCCAAATTGATCTTCTGGGGATGAAACCGAATTGTTCTGGGGAGATGGTGGCAGATGCTACAGTCCCTAAACGGTTAGCCCTGATTTTGGTTAAAATTTTGGTGTCTGTGTTTGTTAGAGAAATGGGGCGCCAGTTGGCTAAGTCTAGCCTATCCCCTTTCTTGAAGAGTGTGACTGTAAAGGCCTCATGTCCTCCTGGTAGGAGGCGCGTTTCCAACAGGCTTTTGTTGAGTGAGGCTAGCAGCAATGGGGATATATATTTATAATATTTTTTGTAGAACTCATATGGAATGCCATCTGGGCCTGGGCATTTTCGGTTTGGTGCACCACAAATGGTAGTCCATAATTCGTTCGGAGTAATTAAATTCATTATTTCTGGGTATTGGAAAATGGTGCGGATATGAGCTCAGTCAAGAAATCCTGCCATTTTGGCTGGCTGAATTGGTTCGGCTCAGTATAACTTGGAGTAAAATCTTTGCGTTTTGATTGCCACTTCGGCTGGTGTGTCCACAATAGAATTATCCAATCTTCGCACCTGTGTGCAGGCCACGCTCTGGCGTGGTGCAAATTTTTTTTTTGAAGAAGTATGCAGTGCACTTGTCGCCTTTAGCGATGCGTGTGGCTCCTGTATTGGACACAAACCCAATGTTTGTGTTGCCTTTCAAGTGCGTTGAGGTGGGCGGCTGCCTCCGCCCACTTCTGGCCCCATGCAGGGCTATATCCTGAGGCTGGAATGTTGGACTCCAAGTGGGCCAAGTCCGCCAGCACGCGCGATATAACTGATGATGTGGCTTGTGAGCGTCTGGATGAGAGATGGCGATAGTGGCGGATGGTGTCTTCTTTAAAAGTTGCCCATGTGGAAATGGGGTCCGCGCAAAATGGTGCAACAAACGATTTTGCCAAAGTTGCCTCTTCCACCCACATGGAAAATCCTGGCAACGCGAGCTCTGGGGGGCGGATTTTGCACCAATGTGGGGCCTTTGCAACTGTGACAGGTAAATGGTATGTTATCAAGACCAGTCGGTGGTCAGAGAATTCCATATTCATTGTTTTGAAGTGGGAGATGTGGGGTTGGAATTTCGCCAGTGCTAGAATAAGGTCGATGCGGGTCATGGACCTTAATTGGCCGTTGTGGATGTGGGGACGCGTCATGTTTTTGAGCAGTGGGGCATGTCACGGCAGCGCATCCATTAACCTAAGGGTGGCTTTTAGAACGCGTAGTTCTACGTGACCCTGTGGGGCATGGGGTGAGGTCAGTCACCAGTCCGTTGGTGAGGTTAGCCAACAGTTCATATCGCCAATTAGGAAAGAATCTGGGGGTAGCGGGAGGGATTTGACTGATGAGAAAAATTCCTGATGCTCATGTGCACCGTTTGGGGCGTAAATGTTGATGATTGTGTGTGCAACATCGGCCCATGAGAAGGTGACAACGAGCATTCGGCCATTTAGGAATGTTTCTGAAGATGTAAATTTGAAAAAAATTGTTTTTACGAATTAGCACCCCACAGTGCTTTGACCAAAAGGATAGGGATGGTAGGAGCATTGTTTTCCAAGCTTCCTCAGAACCTCATGGACAGTGGGACTCCTGGATGGCCAGGATATCCACGGGTAAATTGTTTTGTAAAAAACTCAGTTTTCTAGCCCAGGACGGGGAGGCCTTGAGTCTGGAAATATTCAGCATCCCTAGAGTGAAGGTTTCCCCCATCGTACCTTAGGTGCAAGGGGGTGGGCCCCCGGGCCCACCAGCCTCTTCCAGGTCCCCACGGGCTTTCACAGCAGCGTGAGTATTAACAGCAACGCTATTGGGGTTTTTGTTAATTTTTGTGGAAAGAGTCACGTTGGCTTTGGCCTTTGCTTTTGTTTTCCCAACGTCGGACGAATTTTTTGCAGTGCAGATAAGTTTGGTGCATTGTCGAGTGGGGCAAAAAAAAATTTTTTCAGTTGGGATAGGTCCCAAGTCAGTTTTGACTGGGTTGGGTGCAGCGATTGGGTGAGATCAAATCTCCCATCAGATCCTCAGATTGAGTGGCCCATTTGGCATGGGCCTCCCAATCTGATTGGGTGATGGATTCCTGAGTTGCTTCCACCACAAAGGTCTCCATGTCCTCCTGGCGTTGTGAGTGTGGGATGGTGGTGGTGGCCTTGGACGCTTCCTTGGCCACATCCCTGTGGGCCTGTTTGGCCTTCTTCCACTCCTGCGGGGAGATGGGCTTTACCAATAGGTAGCAGCCTTGTGCTCCCCACGGGAAAGCCTCCTTGGTGCTTGCAGTTGGTTCATAGTGCGCCTCTCCGCTGGCCATGGCCGCTGAGGGGTGCTCTTGGAATGTGACGCCCTCTTTAATGGGGCATGCGTGCGCCTTATGGCTGAATGCATCACAGTGGGTGCAAATGGGGGGCGCGCCATCCACAGTTACCCGGAATGGGTGGGTGGTGTGCCCTGTGATGTCAATAAAGGTGGAGTGCAGGATCTGGGTTAGGTCCTTTGTGATCTCCTCAGTTGGGGTCAGAACTGCGATTGCTTTGCCGGTGCACAGGTGTGGCATCAGCATGAAACGTTGCATTTCGAAAGATTGTATTTCGCCATATATGGCGAGACCATCTTTCAGGTGTTGCTCCAAAATGTCACGTTTTACTGTAGTAGGCAAAAAGTCAAACTTGAGGAAAATTTGGTTTGATTTTGTCCATCTGGTGCATTTAGTTTCGACAACCCATTGCCCTTTGGGGAGGTTGACCACTATGCGCACCGCTGCAGCCTCATCTGCTGCTATTTTGCTTTCGAAACCTAGGTCCAGCCAACCGCGCGACATGGAGTGAGGTGCAACGTACACCGCGGTTGGGAAAATTTTGTTACATCTTCACAAAATTTTTCCCATAGGGCCGTTTTTTGGATGTCCAGATACACACAGACTCTGAATTCCACCGACAAAAGTGGCTGGGAATTTGGCATGTTGATGTACTGGTTTCATCATGCTTGCCACGCGAGTATCTATGGGGAAATTGTGCCTGCCAGTTTTTTTAGATTTTTTTCTATTCCGCTGGAATCTCCGGGGCGTTTTTGAACGTTAGAGGCCGTGGGCCTTCCGCCTGCTCCTCTTGCCTTGCTTGCCAACGCTCCCAGACATGGGCGCAGACTAATCCCCTCTATGAGATTATCATACTAGATTTAGTCTTGAATTGAATGGGTTGCAAAAGTGTTTGCAACGAGAAAGAAAAGTTATCATCAGATATGATCCAATGAGAATTACAATTAACCATTTGGTCAATTATTATCACCTACTAAATGACTTAAATAAATTGCCATCCATAAGCTTAATCAATAAGCTAAATTCAGATATGTGAACCATTAATTAAAAAAATTGAAGCTTAATTAATCCCAAGCTGGATAATGTGGTTATATGAAAATTCCAACACCAAGCTAGCCACAATAGCAGCAATTGCATCATCTAAGGGAAGCATTTTGTCCAGCAACAGAGGTTGAGCTTTTCTATAGAATCGCTCAACAAGTGAGGGGATCAATTCTCCATCTTGCATGCTAAGGCACATAAAGGCCCGTTTTTGCCGTTGCAAACTCCATTTTGAACCAAACTAATCAATCAACGCTTGTTTAACCTCCGTCCAGGTGGTAAGTGTGGCCATTTGGGGAACCATGATCTCCTGAGTCATCTGGCTTAAGCAGGGAAGGATAAACTTGTTTTTTTGAAGGTCCGTCGCTCCTTCCATTGCAGATTTATAAGCATAAAGAAAGGTGGTGATACCGCCCTCACTAAGTGTGGACTTGTCTTTAAATGGAGGTTTAAGAATGTTAGGGGAGGGCCCATAAGGGCCTTGCGGAGAGTGCTAATCAAGCCTTTTGAGGCGAGCCAAAGCACTGGATAATTGGTTCTCCAAAGCAGCTAGACTTGTTTCTGGAATAGTTGTCATTGTTAATCAGGTTTTAGTGGTATACAGGGCCCCCTGTAGTGAGCACTATTTGTTGGATTTTTCACATTGGGGAAGCTCGCATGTGCTTATTTTCATAAGTTCCAACAATAGGGGGTTGGAACCACTGAAATGATAAATATAATATAGCTTAAAAAAAGTCAGGGATATTCTTATAGTTTTTATTAGGCGCTTCTGGGGAAAGAGAAATTGAACCCTTTTTGATATATGACCAATAAGTATTTAAACTGTACCAGGTCAGAGGGAATTCAATGAGAAGTGAGAATGACTTGTTACAGTACAAATAAGGAAATATGAAAATTCAACCTATCAAATCTTGGAAAACTCGCTTCCCTTAGGCTGACTGATGGATGGGGAGGTATTACTTGGCAAAATGTACCTGTGGGATAATGACTTAATATATTTGAGCCAATCCCCTTTCACAAAAAGTATTGCACCTTGGGAGACCCCAGCCACGCCTATAAAAGGGGTGGTCCCCGCGTAGGTGCTTTAATTGGACTTGTATTGGCTGGGGGAGATCCATCCAATGGACGCCCCAGAGTCCACTGCATAGTCAGAGTAATCCAACTGCTTAAACTAGTGTTATTTGCCCGTGAGATATTTGAAATAGTGTTACCCCAATTTGCGGGGTTCCACCAAAAATCAGCCAGGGTCTTTTGGCTGATAAAATCATTATTAGTATTTAAGTCAATATTATTAGTATTGGGGACCTGTAAATGTCTGACATTTCCCTTTCTTGGCCAATTTTGACCCATAACATTCTGATCCTGAAGCTGGGAGGGAAAATGTCAGACAAAGGTTTTTCCTCATCATATTTACAGTTGATGTAATGTTAATATGCTGTCTTTAGTAATAAGGTCAAACTTAATTATGAGATACAAAAGTAACTTCACTGCAGACAGCAAAAATTACTCACACTATCAACATATTTATGAGGCATATTGAAGTTGGGTTATCTGAAATATAAACTAAATCACATAATAGATTGTTAAACTATAGGTTTTATATCTTTTGTGACCATGAAAATAAACAAGGTTTTTTCTTGTTAAGTATGTTTCACATTTACCTCTGAAAAAAGAATATTCTTAGAACTTCAAATGCAGCAATTCATTGAGAAATAATAGCAGATAGGTTTCCCTAAGCACAATAAATGACATTTATGTAAACAAAATGGCTTCTCTAGTAATAAAATATAGTTTACTTAGAGTTGCCAACCTGTAACTGTAACAAAACTTTCAAAAATTACCAACTTTATAATATTTCCCTTTGTCATAAAAATTTATAAAATAAGATTATGTTCTATAATATAATGAATGCTAACTAAATATTTAGACATTGAATTTGTTTATTCACATCAAAAAGAATAGGTATAAAATATGTTTGACTTAAAATTTTTTGAGTGTAAACCAGTATTATCTTAGTCTCAGATATGGGTAGATGGTTCTTTGACAAGTTCATGAATCAATTGAACCTATCAAAATAACAAATAACTACTAAACTGCTTTATAAGTGTTGAGTGGAACCCCTACAGCTAAATTGGGAGGTTTTCCCTTTTTTGAAAAAA
This sequence comes from Massospora cicadina, assembly GCA_022478985.1. NCBI lineage: Eukaryota > Fungi > Entomophthoromycota > Entomophthoromycetes > Entomophthorales > Entomophthoraceae > Massospora > Massospora cicadina. The sequence goes on along the minus strand of JAKSZP010009525.1, from coordinate 88,767 downwards.
GGAATCAGCAACCCTGAGTCCTCCTGCTACGTTCTGAGGGGGACCTCGCTCATACTGTAGATGAGCACTAGGTCTGCTCCCTCCCTGCAAAGGGGTAGGGTGCTGTCAAGAAATTGATATGACTGGACAATAAGTCACTTATCTGGCAGACTGTATTTGAGTCGAGGTTGGCCTTGAGATTGAGTGATTGATTATGAAAATTCAAAGAAAAGTGATCAAAATAATAATGGTTTGGTAAATCGAGGGAATTCTGATAAAGCCTTGATGATAGAATGAAACCCCTAGGTTTGTACAAATTGAGAATTACTAAGAGGAAGGGTGGAAACTGATGAGAAATACCAAGGATTAAAGGTTAAGTGTGAGAATGAGAAAGGGGAGGTCTTTGAAGAAGTAAGAGAGTAGGGAAGAGTGAACAGAAGTAGCCGTTAATTTTTATATTAAATAAATTTGGTATTGTCAGGGCAATAGCTTCTTATTTAGTACATTGTTATTAATTATCAAGGGCCAGAAATCATATCGCTCATCTGTTGCTCAGTGGGATTTACCCTGTGCAACCAGTTTGGTATAATCAACCAGAACCAAAAAGTTAACAGTGGTGCTCACTACAGGGGGCTTCTCTAATGGCTGTTCAAGTAGTTGGAGAACAGGTTAAGAGGTGGCAAGAGCCACTGGTTCAGACTCAGTGCACCTTGGAGGGGGTGCTGGGCTGTCCTTGGCCCACCATTGGGGCGGGTCGTGCTGAAGGAATACCATCTGGTTAAGTGGGGGGAAATATCAGAAAATTAACCAGATGGTTTCCTCCCAATAATATCAGGCCTAGGAGGGTCAGTTAGTTAGGCGTGATTGCCAGATAATTGCCTAGTTTGACACTATCATCAAAGGGAAGGTTACTGATCAGTGCTCCCCATTTGGATGGGTTGAGCCCTTTTGAAATATTGGGGAATAGTCCACAATAGTAATATGTTTGTAGGTTGACACTGGCAATTAATACTGAAGATGTCAACCAATTAATTATTAATTGTTTGGGTTTAGCAGAATCCTAGTTCAACGCCGACTTCCAAATCATGGGTCATTGTGGGATTTTCTGGTGGAAAGCTGACGTATTTGTTACAACTGTCTGACAATTATTTTGCTGCCCCAAATCTGAGTACCGGTGACTTATGCTGAGGATGCTCAATTACTTAACTAATTGTTTGGGTCATTGGAATCCTAGTCTGACGCTGACTTTCAACAATGGGTCATTGTAAAATTTTCCAAAGGAAGGCTGATGTATTTGTTACAACCATCTGACAATGATTTCACTGCCCCAAATCTGAGTACCAGCGGCTTATTCCAATGATGCTCTAATAAGTTTATAATAGAATTTTATATATGACTGACCGGTAAATCATGCCAAGGATGGGTCAACATAATATTTGATGTTTGGGATGAACATATTGGAAGGGAATCAGTATTGCAGATGACTGATGATTGGTTGAAGTTCCAGCTTGGATGGTTAATGGGTTGTGAGTAGGCGCAGTAGCCTAGGGCATAAATAGTCGTCATTCCCTTTCAATAAAGATCTCTCTTTCACTCACCTTTATTTATTTGAAGTAGCAAGAGCCACTAAAGTGGGTATGGGCGGGACTGGAGATCCCCAAGATAGACACGGGGTAACATTCCTGGAGTAACTGAAGATGCCAGCTCCCATACCTTAGCCCTACAAGGAACACTCAGATGGGAACCTGGACAGCTTGCCACCAACAACGATGGTCTGATAGCCATCAGTCATGAGAGTGGTGCAGCGCGGGAGTGCCATAGCCGCCAAGGATGGGGGATGGACTTGCTGGGGCACACCCAAGAGGGGCTGAGGCTTAGGAGAAGTTGTTGGTCTGTTAGGTTGGTAGGTTGGATGTGGACTTGTAGGGGGTTGGTACGCAAATGAAGGCAAAACAGCAAAGGTCATCCAGTCTCCATAGTGGTTGGCCTGGCACACTAGCAGAGCCAAAATTGTTGGAAAAGCAATTTTCTAACATCCATGCTGTTATGCAGTTGGCCAGAAGCTTTGTGAATAACTTGTGATCCGCGTTAATCAAGGTTATGGGGTGCCATTTACCCAGGTTCTCCCAGTCTGATTTATTATGAATTAGGGTTGTAATTGTACCCTAAAATCAGGTTGACCTCACTTTGAGTCTAAAGTGAGTTGAACAGGTCACAGAGGAATTTTTCTGTCAACAAATATTCTAGAAGGTATTTAAAATGTATGCCATCAGGGCCAAGGGCTTTAAGCTGTGGAGATTTGAGGAGGATATCCATAACCTCCTGACAGGTGATAAGGGCCAGAAGAGCTTCATGTGCCTGTGGGTCAGTGGGAGCTCTGGAGTGCGCCATAATAAGTCTTGGATATCTGACAGGTCAACCTGGTCATCATGGACAGGGTTTGAGTAAAATCGGTGCAGTTCCTGTGTGATGGTTTTTATGTCCGTTGAAGTGGTGGTGCCAATCTTCAGTGCTGTAATTTCCTGCATTGTAGATATAAATTTTAGCTTCTGAAAGAATAATTGGGTAGGACGTTCTCAATGAGTATAATAGCGGGAAGGAGTTAAGTTGGCTGCCCACTCTTCTTGAAGTGCCAATTCTGAGCAAAAGGCTTCTTGATTGGCTTCCCTGTCATTCAGCCAGCTGGGAGAGGGAGAAGGGTTGCAATTCCATTCCAGGTGCCTGATTTTAGCTTCATCCTTCTTAACTCTAGCATGAGCTGCCATCATCTAGGCTTTGACACAGAATATAGCCACCTTGTTAATTCCCGCCTTTGTTGCTGCCCAACTCGTGCTGAGGTTGCTCAGGTGGGGTGGTGGGTAAGAGAGGTTGTCTTATATGGTTGAGGCCAGCTGCTTCCTCACAATAAAATTTCTTAAAAGAGCCGGAGCAACCAATGGCCAGAACCTTTGCGATGATCTGAGTGTGGTGGTAAGGATAGCAGTGAGTGATCTGTGATCACTTAGATGATTGTCACGGGCCATTGGAGATGAGACACGTCAAATTATAAGGGAACCTATTAGTGTCAAGTTAATGTGTGATGCTGACTGGAATTTTCCTCCTTTGTATTGATCCTGGTCATACAACTAAGGTTAGAAGCAAGGATGGTAGAGAGTCTGTGAGGCCACTAGTTTGAAGGAAGTTCTAGAGTCTACTGGATCCAGGGATCTTATTGTTGCTAGAGGGAAAGAGTCAGGAACGAAGCTTTTGGTAACGTTGAAATCTCCCATTATGATAGTATTCTGCGGGAGATTCAAGTGGACTAGATCCTCCAGAAGTCAGTTCTGGTCAGCCCCAGCTTGAGGAAGGTATATGCTGGCGATGAAGAAGAGAATTCAGGCGTTATGAGCTTGGCATTATAAGGAGACCACCTAGGTGTTGTGAGAAGGTGCAGGTTTTGATATGAGGATTTAGAATTATATGGGCGCATGTTCTGCCCATAAGTAGTTTCTTAAAAACTGATCATTCCATGATTTGTGTTCATTGGGGTAAAAGTGAGGCTCCTGGACATCAGCAAAATCAATTTACGCTGACCTGAAGTTGCATAGGAGGAGGGCTCTCCACTTAAAATTCTGCAAACCATTTGAGTTTATGGATTGCAGGGTCAGGGTACCTCCGTGGGGACTCATAGATGCTCCCCTCCGCACCCTGGGGGGTTGACAGCACTTAAACCTGCAGCTAAGGCGGCTAGTTTTGAGTCCTTTGCTTGACTATTCTTTCAAGTGAGCTGAGTGGAGCGCCAGTATGGTTGAAGGGTGACTGAGGGAGGGGGTCTTAGGATCCTGAGAACCTATCAATGATGCTGCCCCTGCTATGTTTCAGGAGAGGTTCCTGAAATTGCTCAATGGTGACCTCAGCAGTATCTCCATCAGACGCGTCTGAGTCTATACTATCATTCTCCAACACTGCAAAAGAGTTTTGCAAGATTTGGGGTGTAGGCGAAAGAAATCTCTTTGAGTTGTTGCGTCTACCACAGGTTGTAGATTGCCAGTCATTGTTTATGGGCTGAGCTTCATTAAAAGCTCCTGTTTGATGCGGGAGAGTGCTAGTGGAGAATGGTGGGGGTGCGTTGGAGCACTGGGTGGGGGTGGCTGATGATGCTCGTTTTGTGTGGTATGCCTTACGCTTGGCAGGAGAGGTTTTGACTCAGGAAGAATGGAGTATGTGCCCACTGGGAGAGGGGCTTGGGTCTTAAGAATGTGTGAACCTACTATTAATACTACAGTGTCAACTGCACGAGGAAGGGCTACAGGGGTAAGATTCTGAAACTAGAACCCATTGTGTGGGTTGTGGAATTGCTGCTGGAGCCACGTGGGAACGTTTTTGGCCTGGTTTAGTCCCCTGAGTGGTGGCTGATAGGGAATGTTTTCGAGCTATGCAGTCATTATACAGGTGTCCAAGGGAGTTACACCATGAACAACAAGGGCGCGATTAGTCAGGGTCAACAAAGAAGATCTCTGAGCATGTCTCAACCACTGTCACACAAGTGATTACCTCTATATTGCGAGCCACTTCAGGAGAGGGGATAAATGATGCCCTTGCCAGGTGGGCTCTTTGATTAGGAGCATAGTAGGATGGGACACTAAAGTCTACTGTGAGTACAGACCCTATTCCATTAGACCACTATGGAGCGCCAGATTAAGTGATTCAGGAATGTTAGTCATTGTAAGGTTTATAAAGTAACACATGATATTTTCTCCAGGTGAGAACGTGTGCAGGAGATTCAGAGAGATCCATGCAGAATAACCACATGAAGGGTGGCAGCTTAGCAAACATTAGCTTCAGTGAATCTCACAAGAATGAAGTGTCCCTCCACCAATATATGGATAGTGATGTCAATTTGTAATGTATTTTACATTGTTGCAAACAATGAGAAGTAATCCTCTGTGTAGTATTAAACAGGATTATTCACATAGTAAAAACGAATTGCATGTGAGAGGGTTATTAGGGTAGAGCTTTTTGCGCTCTAGTTTCTGCTCATTACTTCTTACAATTGGCAATAAATGCTGCTTCACGGGGATATGCTTTAGGTATTACTAGTGCTAGGGGTTTTTACAAATCACTAGTAACCTTTTGGTGCGCTTATGTTTTCCTTAGTTGAAACTGCAAGTAAAATTTGAGTAGGTTAGGAGGCAAGTTTGTGTGGTTAAATGCTTGCTGGCGCAATTCACTGGTTGCTGGTGTGCCTGGAGATAGGGGCAGTTTCTTGAGCATTGCCAGTTTGGTTTGACCCATTTAGATCATAGCAATCTTCAGCCAATTGGGGAAAGAAATTAATTCATCACATCCCAAATTAATGCTTCCAAAAGTGATCTGGCTTTTGGGTGTGATTTCATGTGTTAAAATTTTCCAACTGATTGGAACATTAGACATTTTCAGCTTGAGATGAGTAAGTGCCGACTTGATAAGTGACATTTAAGAGATTTAAATGGGACAGTTGTGATTGGAAATGGTGCAAAGCACTGAATTGCAATTCAGTAGTTTTTATACTGAGCGAATTAGGATGGTCTAATTAAGTAATCTGTGATCCAGATCGGTCAGCTGACCCAATATTATGGGAGATGGTTTGATGATTAGGCCGTTGGGAATAGCCTCTCATGGTTTTCCAGAAATTCACCAATAGCGATAGTAGGATGGACTGAAACATCCAATTCAACTGTGATGAGAGTGCCTGGAAGGGCTAAGGTTCATCTAATTAATTTGGTGCGATTTAAACTGCCTGGGAGGTTTCTCCATAGTAGGGGGGCCCAGCAGGTTTTTGGGATGTAGTGCACATTGATCTTGTGGGCGTTCAGGTTCCAGAGACACTATTTGGTAAGCTGACGTTTGGTGAAGTGACCGCATATTGAGGTGGCTAGTTTTGCAGCTTCTGCCTGAGAGCGGGTCACTCTAGTTGACACTGTGGTTGTCAACCAAGGGTTCTTTTGCTTGGGGGTTGGCTCGTCCAGTCAAGTCAGGCGTACTTTTGTGGGATTTCCCACCATTATTGCTATCAGTTTCAAAAGTCTCACGGGTGGACTTAAATTTCAGGATGTATTTGATTTTTGAAAAGTGATGTTTAGCAGTCACCCTAAACTTTCTTTAAGGGTCAAAACACACTTCCTAATGTATAGCAATAACTATGCGGTGCCAAAGAATATTATATGAAGATATAGAGACTTGGACTCTATCTTCTGTTAAATAAAAAATAATACCGTTTCATAGAAATTGTACAAACTATTATACAAAAATGCAAAAGTATGGCGTTGTAAGGTCCATAAAGAAACATAACTGCAGGTTGTTGGCACCAATACCATCTTAATAGAACTAGCCACCCTGGACTAGAACTAAAAATAAATTGTAAGGCAAAGTAGAATGAACTAGCTTTATCAAGAGTCCAAAGAAAGAATGATGGAAACTTTTAGTTTAAATTTTTTAATATATATTACTACACCTGCTATATAATAAGTTTACATAACTTTAGCCTCATTAACTTATGAGCAAGACCTAAAATTTTATCAATCATTTATGAAGGTTGATCAATTTGAATCAAGCTTTGGAATGTTAACTTGATCATCTTGATTTAGTTTTTTCTAAGTTACAAATGTTTAAACTTGGTTATCCATAAGTTTATTTTATTTAACCGAGGTAAGCTGACCAGGGGACAGACATTACCGAATATATGTGAAACTAAGAGAATAACTAAGAAATATAAAAATTGGGCACCCCAGGGTACTCAAGTTACCCCTGTTGCCAGCGGGACTGCCAGGTATGAGGTGGTTGGTGCACTACTCCGAGGGGGTTTCCCCTGCTATGGAGCAGGTGTGAAGGAAAGGGTCTGTGTGGAGGAACCAGAGTGGGAACCATGATTCTATGAACGCCTGTTGCCTTAGCCTCATATATCCATTGAGCCAGGCTTGGAAGTGCTTCAGTAAGTAGATGAGGAACCTGTTGATAAACCCATGGATGGTTGGGAATGTGCCCCTGAACACATCTAAGGGAATTGTGTGTATTGTACACATTGCAATGGGTATTATTAGGGAGCGGAGGGTATATGGGATTGGTGACTCAATCTGGAGCGCGAAGATACTCTTTGATATTGAGAATTCTTGTTCGTTTTCAATCTTGAGCAGGCGTGCGACTTCCTGCCATATAGCTTTGGTTGGGGGGCATGTTTCTAGGCGGTGATGTAGGGATCCCTCCCCTCCACATACTGCACATGTTTTGTGGAGGCAGTTGGAGCGGTCCGCCGTCCTATAGGTCCTTCTCAAACAGCGCCAGGCGTTTGCTCTTATCCTTGGTTGTAGGAGTGGGTGGTGTGTTATTTTCCACATTGCTTTCTGTGTGGTTAAATCGTAAGGATTGTCCAGAATATCTAGGTATTCTATCCTAGCTATGCTTGGGGTTGTTGCGAGCATATCCCTCTGAGGGGTGGTTTTCTGGGTTTCTTAATTTAAATTGAGGGCTGGGTCGTCCCCTTCCCTGTATAGTACCCATGTTCTCTATGGTCCATCCCATACGGCGGATAGTTCAGAGGATATGTTTGAAATGAGGGGAGGTTCCATGCGGACCCGTTGCAGTAGGGTGCTTGGCAAGGTATGAAAGTAGTCTGGGTGGACTATGTGGGTTTGTTAATTTGAGCGCCTGTGCAAAGTTAGTCCTTGCTGCTCTGGACCAATGTTGTTGCGGGAGGTCTGGAGCAAGGATTTCCTTTATCCAGGTACCTAGGATGTGATTGGCATGGCTCTCAAAATCTATTAGTCCCATGCCTCTGCTTGAGCGTGGGCCAGATAGTGTTTCCATCCGTATAGGAGGGTGAGAGCCAGGCTACAGCCAGCCCTGGATAAGCGCGCGAATTGAGATTATAAAGGTAGGTGAGAAGGCTATCGCATTGGCCTGGTACCACAGTATTGGGAGGATGAACGAGTTAGCAACTGTAACTCGTCCTGTTAGTCCTGGGGTTCTTCCCTTGAGGGAGGCGACGCGTTTGGATACCCTTTGTAACATGTTACTTTCCATTGTCTCATTAGCATATCCCCCTGATTCTAGCCAGATTCCAAGGTGTTGGACAGGAGTGGTGGTGGGAGGTATTGCAAAGGGTAATATAATTGGGTTTTTTCTTCGAGTGTTGGTGTGAGGTTCTGATGTTGTGGCCCAATTGTTTGTGTATTTTCCTAAGAGGATGATTTCTGTCTTCCTTTTATTGAGCGATGCATTGCTCACCTTGGAGTATTCCTCTAGAATGCGTTACAGCTGTCAGGCATCTTCATTGTTTGATATACCTGCTACGCAGTCATCTGCAAAGGCCAGTATCTTGACTGTTGGTTGTCCTTGTGCAGTTATCCCCATGAGACTTGAGTCAGTTACTCGGAGGAACGGGTCAAAGCTGAAATTGTATAGCAGTGGGCTGAGGGGATCCCCTTGTTTGAGCCCTCTGTGTGGTTTAATCTTGTTTGTTAGGAATCCAGGGCCGCATACAGCCATGGCTTTAGATTCTGTTAGGAGCATCGCCCATTTTATAAATCTTGGTGGGAGTTTGAAGGCATGTAGACATTCTTTTAGGTATGGCCAGCTAACACGGTCATAAGCCTTTTCCTGATCCAAGAAGACCAGGGCACCAGTTGCTTTGGATTGGCAAATGTTTGCAACAGGGTGTATGTTGTTCCAGATTGAACGCCCTGGTATAAACCCAAACTGGTTAGGTGATAGGGCGTCAGATGCAATTGCGCCCAAATCTAGCTGCTAAAGTTTTGTTAGAATTTTTGTGTCAGTGTTGGAGAGTGCAATTGGGCGCCAGTTGGACAGGTCCAACTTGTCACCCTTTTTATACAAGGTTATAACGTAGGATTTATGGCCTCCTGGTAATAGGCGTGTTTCCAACAAACTCTGGTTCATTGACACCAATAGGAGGGGGCGATTTGTTGAAAATATTTTTTGTAAAATTCGTAGGGTATCCCATCAGGCCCTGGGTATTTCCTACGTGGTGCACCGCAAATTGTTTCCCAAAGCTCCTCCCATGTGATAAGGGATATTATATTGTAATTTGGTGGTGTACTTTGTATCTTGGCAGTTTGAATAAATTCTTTAATTTTTTGTGGATCTGTTGGCATATCGTGATATAATTCGGTGTAATAGCGGTGTACTTCCGCCTTGACCTCCTCAGGGTCAGTTGCCACGGTGCCATTGGTCTTGCATACCTGTGTGCACGTGGGCTGGTTTCCGTGGGAGTGAAATTGGCGGAAAAAGTATGTTGAACAGGTTTCGCCTTCCTTTTATGAACTTACTTTTGTTTAATACTTTGATTCTTTTTGGTATACATATATGAGATTGTTAAGTCAGGCTGAAATTTCTGCCCATTTGCGTCCCAATTAGGGCTATAGCCAGATCTAGGAGTATTTATTTCCAGGTGGTCTAGTATTGCCAAGGTACGCTTGATTGTGGCTGTGTCCGCGGTGTACTTGTGTGATGCAATATGTCGGGTTTTGTTGATTAAATCTTTTTTGAAATTTTCCCATGTTCCAATGGGATCTGAAGTGAATGGGGCTGTGAATTCTGGGTTTGTAGCCTTGTTTTCAACCCAGTCAGATATCTCAGGCAATCTTATATTTTCTGGGTGAAGCTTTCTCCAAGGCGACACCTGTGTGTGGGATTGGGTTGGCGCCAACTGCACCGTAACTAATTGGTGATCAGAAAAATTGATCTTTTTTGTTGTAAATTTGGAGATTCTTGAGTGGTGGGATTGTGGGATGAGGATGTGGTCAATACGACTCATTGATATGAGCAGTCCCTCACATATGTTGGGTCTTGTCATATGGGGAAGGATTGGTGAATTGGGAGGAAGAGCATCCTGTAAGCCAAGAGATGCCTTCATTGTGCAATATTCAATGTGTCTAGGTGGGTATCCCCTGGGATTAGGCCATCAATCTGTATTGGGGTTATCCCAGCAGTTGAAATCGCCTAACATGATGATATCTGGTGGGAGGGTGAGGGTAGAAATTTTTTTCAAATTTTTTTTCTCTCAGTTGCAGTGCACAGTGCGTAGATACATGCTAACGAAATTATTTCATCTTGGCATGTGATTGTTGCTACCAGGACTTGACCATGCAAGTGTGATGATGAATTTGTAATTTTAAATCTTTTGTTGTTTTGGACTATCACCCCACAGTGAGATGTCCATACTGATTGTGATGGTGTGACCCTGGTTGACCAGGATTCTTCTTCCCCTTGTAGGCAGTGGGTTTCTTGGATGGCCAAGATGTCTACAAGAGGTTTTCACAGGAATGCCAGCTTTTTGGCTTAGGACATATGAGCCCTGGCTCCCACGATATTTAACATCCCTATTGACACTGAAGTGCCTGCGGCGCCTCAGGAGCGGTTGGGAGGACCCTCTGGTCCTATCCTACTGCGGCTCATTTTGGCCATACTCTACATCTGTACTCCAACTCTTTCACTGCCATTGTTGGTTCCCTTGATCTGACCCAATGATTCAAGAGAATTGCGGTTTTTTGCATTTGCATCAACTTTTCCTACACAGGTCTCATGTCAATTTGATGCAGGTTGTTGATTGGATTTTATATTTTTGAGGTTCAACTTTGTTGCATTGTGCACCGCATTTTCACCCAAATTGTGGTTGCATCGTTCCTCAGTATGTGCATGACTGATGACGCTTTGTGGCTCAGTCTGGTTACTGTGAAAATTCTTGACCTGGGCATATTGTTCTGATTGGTTGGTTTGGTGAATATCTGAAATATCCTCCTGAATTTGTCCATGGTTAATGGCGGATTTCGCGTGTGCCGCCGCTTCAGCCACTGCTCTCTTGTGGGCTTTTTGTGCTGCTTTACACTGTTTACTTGTAACTGGGTCCACAATGGAGTATAGTCCATCTTCACCCCAGCAGAATGGGTGGAGGCCATCAGTCATTTTGGCGAAGTTTTCATTATCTTCGTCCATAGCTTCTTCACAAAAATCATTTTCCATTAAGCGCTCTTTTACAGGACATGCATGTTCCTTGTGGCCCAGTGAGTCACAGTGGTTGCAAATGGGCAGTGCGCGTTTCGGTGTAACTCAGAATGCAGCTGACTGGCCCCCATCTGCAAAGTGAAATTCTGCTGTGTGGGGAATTCTGGATAAGTCCTCTTCCACTTCTGGGAAGGGGTTGATTACAGCGATAGCTTTGCCCATGCACAGGTTGGGCATTAAGCGAAATCGCTGTCATTTAAGTTGTTCAATTTCTCCATAGGCCACAAGACCTTTGTGGAGCTCCTCCTCAATTACCTTATGAGGAAGGTTGATGGGGAGCGAGTTAAAGGAGATGAACAAAGTTTTCACTTTGTTCCATCTGGTGCACGCGGTGCGCACAATTTTTTGCCCTCAGGGAGGGCAATTTCCACGCAGATTTTTGCTGCAGCATCAGCTTCATCAGCTGTTTCAAAACCAATCTCAATAAGCCACGGCCCATGTTGTTGGTGGCTACGTACACCGCGTGAGGTAAAAGTGAGGGCTGTGCCTCACATGTTTTCTCCCACAGGGTCGGTGACTCATCCCCAAGGAAGAGTCTGATCCCATGTTCCACCTTTGACAAAGGTTGGTTGAATTGAATGTACATGTATTGCGCATGCTTTACAGTAAATACCATAAACCCAGATGGTGTCTGAGTTTGCAATTTCTTTGCAGATTGGGTTCCTGGTCCCCCTCCAGGGCGTTTCTTGCCCTTAGTTGCACTGTTAAGCGCACCGCTTGCCGCGACGCTCGCCCATGTTGTATTATTTAAGTTATTAAAGTCGCCCATCTTTCCTGTGTGTGATTATCCAAATTTGCTGTTTGAATTGAATCATAGTAAAAAAAGTGATTGTTACGAGAAAGAAAAGCAACTGGTTATCCATAAGTTTACATTTGTCAAAGAACTCTTAACATACAGTTTGTTTGGTGATTAATAAATTATTCTTTAATGTTAATAAAGCTCTCAAGGATTTATTGGTGTGTTAAGTAAATTATTCAGAAATAAAACTGTGAGAGTTAACATATATATCATTGTAATTTTGAAAAAGGTCAAAAGGGTATTTTCATAGAGACAAAATATTTTTTACACAGTCACAATCTTATTGTACATAATAAGTACTTACAAATAAATGATAAAAGTTATGTGCACTTGCATATTTAATATAATGCAATCACTATATTTATATGACAGAGCGCTATAAGGGGCTTTATGATAATTGTGATTTTTAATTTAATTAACAGATGTCCAATAATTTTTACAAGCCTTTAGTCTATTTTTGGTTTTACTCAGGCCAAAATCTAATCTAAGATTAAGTATGTTACTTTTTACATACCAAACTTGAGCTAAAGAAGTCTTATTAAAGATAATATTAATCAATGTCTAAAGCCCTCTAATATTAAGTGATCATGGATCTTTAGATCAATTCAAATATAAAAGAAAAAAAGAATTTATGGCGGGGCACCCTTAGTGTCAAATATACCACGCCAATAAATCTAGCCATACTGGTTTCAAATCTGTGGCAAACAAAACCCAAACTAGAATGAAAGCAGAATTGTCTTGCCAGGCTAAACACCCAATCAAACTAAGTATAGACAAAGATGGTTCAAAGTTTATACTTGTTATTACATATCAAAAGAGTGTTAATTTTATATCATGCATTTACATAGCAATAAGTGTCTTTGAAAAAGAATTTGTTCTATTATTGGATTTTTAAGGTGCTAGAATTGATTAAGTTCCAGACCTGTCATGGTTTGGGAACATAATCTATTAAATATCAATCATTAGTAACATTATATTGTTCAAATTTTACTGTAAAAACAAGAGGATTAATATTCTATAAACATATGTATTGTGCTACACAGCAGTGAGCAGTTAGTAATCAAACTAGTACATTCTATATGTTTACATATATAAACTATTAATTTGACAGACAACAATTTTATATACATATTTATAATGATATTGAACTGGAGGCAGTGTGTCGTTTATTGTAACTCACTAGCTACATAGGTTAAAAGGAGATTTATTTGTTTATTAAATACAATTGTTTCCATTTAAGGACATGAATCACAATATGAGCCAGAAAAGTTCAATAAAGCTCAATAAACTAGATAAATTAATATAAAACCTATTTACAGAAACTAAAGGTCTTTTATTAAAAATATTTAACTTCATATACATATATATATATATATGATTCATGGCAAATATTATGCCCACTTATTAGAATTTATTGACACCACTTTACAGAGAATCGCTTTACTCTACTTATCAACCTGCAACATTTGACAAGCTAGTAGTCTGAACTTGCATCATTACAATCCAAATGTTGTGTCAATTGTGCCTGCAAGTTTGTTAAATAAAGTTATTGGTAACTAATTTAAACTTTTAAATTTTAAATTTTATTCAAGGTAAGCGAACCTGAGGATGATACTGCACCAATTAAGGGATCAATGAAATGGGTTAGGAGGGTAAAGCCTAGAAACCTCCACGTGCAGTGTATGATAGGCCAGGAACTCCATGAACGCCTTTGCTATTTGCTATCTCAGTTTAGGAGATTGGTGCGCAACTCAAACACAGTCAAAATTGTCCCCTACCCAAAGTTCATCTACTGGGATTGAAAACAGGGAGGCAGTGGTAGTGAGTCCATACTCTACCACTGGGGCATCCTCCCTAAGTTATTGGCAACTAAGCCTAATACATTTGGAAGTCTTTTCAACAAATTGGCAATAATTAATTTATCAATTAATTGACACAAAGGTAATTTGGAGTTCCCTAATTAGAAACCTAAAAATATCAAACCTAGTTAAATTAAATCAGCATCCATTTAAAAACAAAATAAAGTACTAAATTTTGTGAACATTTTAAAGAAGCATAATCAGGTTAAAATCCTAATGCATTCTTCCACTTAAATTATCTTCTTTCACATGTCTGTTCATACAAGCTCCTCTGTGGTCAACAATCAAGGTGTGGCATCCTTTGATGGTCCAACATACCATTGACAAGATGGTAGTGAGGTCATTTGTAAACTCTTCTCTTCCAAGAGTTCTCAGAAAATTGAGGTGGCATCTATCACCAAGAAACAATAGCAGATCTAAAGAATATATTGGCGTTCATAAGGGTGGTTAGCTGGGCAGGTAAAACTGCCTCTACCCTAGTGCAGGTTTTGAGTTCAACACTGTACTGGCTAGAAAAATTCTTGGTGTGGTATATTTGTCTCAAGGTTGACCCACCTTGAATATATTAAAATATATTGGCGTTCATAAAAGAAAGGAAAGGAAAGTGTCAGAAAATCGCTTTTCTGAACAGTGGGCTCCACTAGTGTGCCAGGCCAACCAGTATGGAGACTGTCTGACCCTTGCTGTTTCACATTCATAGGTGTACCAACCCTTTATAAGTCCACATCCAACCCACCAACACAGAAGACCAATGACTTGCCTTAACCCCATGGTCCCTCTTGGGTGTGCCCTGGTGAGTTCATCCCCCATCCTGGGCAGCTATGGCACTCCCACGTTGCACCACCCTTATGACCAAGTGCCAGCCCCTCTTTGGTGTGCCCCAACGAGTCCATCCCTCTATCCTGGGCGGCTATGGCACTCCCACGCTGCACCACCCTCTTGGCTGACAGCCATCAGCGCATCATCATTGGTGGTCGGTTGGCCAGGTTCCCATTGGTTCTTCATAGGGCTGAGGTATGGGAGCTGGCAGCATCAGCCACTCAAGGCACATCACCCCACACCTACTTCAGGGATCTCCAGTACCACCCCTATCCACTTTAGTGGCTCTTGCTACTAAAATAAATAGAAAATGGGCAAAAGAGATATCTTTATCTGAAGGGAAGAACAACTATTCTTACTCTAGGCTACTGCACCTATGAAAACTCCTTGGCCATCTAAGCCAGAACCTCAATCAATAGCAGTCATCCATGGTAGTAATCCCTCCCATTCTGCTCATCCCAATCACCAAATATTAGGTTGATTCATCCTCAGCACAAGTCACCAGTCAATAATTATTAAATTAAAATTATACTAAATAATTTGAACATCCTTGGCATAAGTTGCTGGTACTCCATATTAGGCAGAAAATTCATAATTAGACAATTGATAATGAATCTTTGGCTTTCCGCCAGAAAATCCCACAATCATTTTTTATGACAGTTGGTGTTGAGATAAGATTCCGTTGAGCTTGGATTTGAGGCAGCAAAATAATTGTCAGATGGTTGATACAAACACATTGGCTTTCCGCTGGTGAATCCCACAATCACCCATGATTTTGAAGTCGGCGCCAAACTAGGAATTTGCTGAACATAAAATGATTAATACTATATAACATTTTATAATATTGAACTAGGCGATTAGCTGGCAATCACACCCAGCTAGTTGACACCCCTAATTCTGATATTATTGGGAAATCCATCTGGTTAATTTCCAAGAAAAAGGAAAGAAAAAGAAAAAAATAGAGATAAAAACAAAACATAATAATATAAATTAAGCTACAACCATCTTAAAAATAATGACATTAGGAATAAAATCACAAATAAATATTAAGAAAAATTAATTAGGGCTTAATTGTTCACTTTTTTGGTTAATTACCTAAATAATCTCAAGAACTTAGCCTGGACTTTATCTACTATTATTTCATCAGAGAGGTCCTTAATGTATATACATCTAATGCTGACTTGTTTATGACTTTAAAAGGTCTAACCTAGAGCTTGTCCGATTTGTTCTGTTATCCAAAGCTATGGGTGTCACAATAAGCTGACCTTATTGCCAATGTCAATAGTTGGAAGTGCTGGCCACTTTGAATCTTCCTCTTCTTTAGTCTTAATTTCTTCTTAGGAGTACTGTCATAAGCAGAGAACTGTAATCCTATTAAACTTCATTAATCTCTCCCAATATTGTAAAGGCGTCATTTCCAAACTCATTTTAAGAGTGGAATTTAAAATTGTGGTAAACAAGCCTGACGCCAATAAAGTAATTAAAAAGGATATTACCCATTACAAATGATAACATAATTTTTAGGCAGATATTACCAACAATAATAAAGCTACTCAGCTAGTTGTTTTACCAGCTTAAACTTCTCCAATGTAGTGGCTAGAGTACCACTTACCTTTTTGACCATCCCATTTGTAAAGATGGTAAGGTGTTATTAGTAAAAAACTTTTTTTCTTGTTGTAATCACTAATTGCATCCAATTTGATTCAAGGACTGATAATTTGATATTTAAAATGAGGAGATGAGTGTGCACCCTACATTGGGTAAAAGTTGGGCTAGCGTAGTAAAGGGCACAGGGTCAGTATTTGCACTGTCCAAAGTTTGTAAACATCCTGATGACACCGGTAGCCTAGATAAAGAAAAGAAAATGGCGTTGATTATTTCCCCAGATATTTTATCCTGGCAAGCAAAAGGCGACCAATTCATCAAAACTCCGCATTCCCAGCCCCTGTCATCAGTGGAGCATGTGGTTTGAGTTTCTCTGGATATAAACCTAATGGCGCTTTGAGAAAAAGTCTGTGGAGATGTGCACAAACACTTCCCAGCCACAGTATATGTTGCACCACAGTCTATGACCTGTGGATGGTTGGATCTTGGGTTTGAGACTAAGCAAGTAGCAGACAACGCTGCACAGGTGCACATGGTGGTCGATCTCCCAGATGATCGATGGTGTTTGAAACAAAGAACATGCATTGGACTAAATCCAACAAAATCTTTGTCATGTTTGGCTTCCTCCCCACAACAATAAAGCGCACAGTGCTGGAGCACCACCTCATGGTTGGGCTTAGAAGCTATAAATAACTTCGCTCCTATGAAATGTAATGCTTCACAATATTCTGGAGCTGTGCATAGGCAAAGTGATTGCAGTAATCACCCCATCCATGGTCATTGTGGAAGACTTTACCCAAACCCCCCACACTGCAGTTGTAAATATTGATGGGCAGGAATCCCACTCGTTACACGTTATGGTGGATAGCGCGCCCCCTATCTACACCTTTTGTCACACTTTTGGCCATAAGGCTCACACATACTCTTCCAGAGAGGGCATCACTCAAAACGCAATCCTCCCCAACACAATGGGTAGCGCAGTTTTACATTATGAACCTGCCATTGACACCAATGCCGCCTTCCCGTGGGGCTTGCAGGGGTGTTACATTCAGGTAAAACCTTTGTACCCACAAGGGTGCAAAAAGGCCAAACAGGCCCATAGGGCAGCAGCCAAGGAAGCAGCTTCAGCCGCATCTGTGATCTCGCCTTCCCAGACTCAGGATGACATTGGGTCATTTGCAGCTGAAGCAGCTTGAAAATCTGCTCACCAATCAGATTGGGCCCACCTACCTGAAGACCAGATGGATGAGTCAGATTTACCCAAGCAAAATTACCAAGCACCAATCAAAACTGATTCTCTCAACCCATTCCCCACTGAGTTTTGTTGACATCCTATGGTGCACCGCAGGACCACACCATTTCAAAAAAATGAAATAAATAAAAAAACACTAAAACTAAGACTAAACCCAAAGTGAAGAAAACCCTTAAAACCACTTACTTGGTAGCACAGCCCACATGTGGTGCTGAAAAGAAGCATGTTAAGAAAAGAGGTGGAGGAAGGGAAAGGGGGCCATTCCCATTGCACCTAAGGTGTGATGGGGGTCTCTTTCCCTATAGGGACAATGAACATTGCTGGACTCAAGGCCTTACCATCTCAGGCTAGGAAACTGAGTTTTGGAAGAATAATTTACCTGTGGAT
Organism: Massospora cicadina; assembly: GCA_022478985.1. Taxonomy (NCBI): domain Eukaryota; kingdom Fungi; phylum Entomophthoromycota; class Entomophthoromycetes; order Entomophthorales; family Entomophthoraceae; genus Massospora; species Massospora cicadina. Next base: position 71,030 of record JAKSZP010009525.1, on the reverse strand, counting down.
ATCCCGGCTATTCAGGAATCCCACTGTCCACACAGTGCTGAGGATACATGGGCAACCATGCTCCTCTCCTCCCTTTCTTTTTGCTCACCACACTGTGGGTGCTTATATGTGCAATCTGTAGTTTTAAATTTATCTCTAAATATTTGTATCTTGATGGATGTGTGCTGGTTGTGTCCTTTTCATGAAATGATGAAGTGCATGCTATCATTGTTAATAATGCCCTGACCTGTTCACGGGCTTACTAGGAGTTCCTCTCAGATGTAACTTACCTCCCACCTCCACCTGATCCATTTGTGGTGGGAGACCTGAACTGCTGGGCCAACCCGGACACCAATTGCTGGCCCTCAACGCCTACCCCCCACAGTGGCACATCAAACTCTGCATTCTTAAAGCCACCTTGGGGCTTTTTGATACCTCCCCAAACATGCACCGCTGCTACCCAACATTAACCATCCCCATGTGCACAATGGTCAATTGAGGTCTATGTCCCGCATTGACCTTATTATTGGCCTGTTGAACTTTCTCCCCCAGATTGCACACTTCACAATGACGAAAAATGATTTCTCCGACCACAGGTTGGTTTCAATCTACTTCACTTTATCAAGCCCAGCGACACAGGCGCCAAAGTGGTGCAAACTTTGTCCATCTGAGATCATGTCTCCCAGGATTTCCTCATGGGTGGACACCAAAACTTTGGCACTAGAGTTTGCCACATCACTTTGTGCTGATCCACTCAATAGCTGGTCAACCTTCAAAGTGAACACCATTCTTCAGGCATGCCACCTCTCATTGCATCACTCTTAAGCTGCCATGGTGGTCATTAAGTCACGCTAGTGGAAGTGGACCACCCGGATTCAAATGTCACTGCTGCAGGGTACAGCCTGGCTTGGGGTTGTAAGTGGGAATAAGTGTCTGCTTGTCTAAATGCACTAGTAAGACAACACAAACATCACGTTTGTGTTCAGTATAAGGCAAAAAATATAACGGTAGGTGACACATGCTCCGCCTACTTTTTCCATAAATTCTTTGCACTGTGACAGAGCTTGGGTTGCACACAGGTGAGGCGTCTAGACCACTCCTTTGCAGACACTCCAGCTGGCATGGCAGTAAAAATTAAAAACTTTTACTCTAAGTTGTATAAGTCTGAACCAGTCGAACCTGCCACAATTAATGAGGTTCTCAATGGTGCACATATCTGCACCATTTCTGATACCCATAGTTAATGGATTTAATTACTCACAAAGAACTCTGTTATGAAATTCGCGGTGCAACGTACAGGAAGTGCCCAGGTCCAGATGGGTTTCCATATGAGTTCTACAAAATTTTTTAATTATTTCTCCTCACTAAATCTTGCCTCAATGAACATATGCCTTTTAGAATGCGCCTCCTTCTTGGGGGCCAGGAGGCGAATATAATAATGCTGTATAAGAAGGGGGATAAGCTGGACTTGGTGAACTGGCGTCCCATCTCACTCACTAATACTGATACTAAATTAATTACTAAAATTATGGTCAACCGCCTAGTGGAAGTTGCCACTGATGTAACTTCCTCTGAGCAGCTCAGTTTATCCCCAAATAGTCAATATGGGACAACATTTACACCGTGGCCAATGTCTTACAATCTCCGGCTACTGGGGCGCTTGTGTTCTTAGACCAACAGAAAGCGTATAATAGGGTCAACTGGGACTACCTTAGGGCCTTCCTTCACCAGTTCCACCTCCCCACAGTTCATCAGTTGGGCAATGCTATCAATAAATCTGCCACAATGGCAGTGCTTGGCCCTGGTTTCCTCACTGATGTGGCTCACCCTCAAAGGGGTCTCCGCCAAGGGGACCCTTTAAGTCCACTCTTATACAACTTCAGCCTCAACTCACTTTTACGCAGTGTGAATGGACGCCTTGTTGGTGTCCATGTTCAAGGCCAAGCACCTGTTAGGATGCTGGCATTTACTGAAGATTGTGTGGTTAGGGTGTCTGAAAACCATGATGCATGCGCGCTAGAGGCAACTATCCAGGAATACTCCAGAGTCAGTAACGCCACCTTTAATGCCTCCAAAACTGAAATCATTCTCCTCAGCCAATAACAAACCCGCTGGTCACTGGCGCCCCTTAGTCAGACTGCTCCAGTAGCTAGGTCTCTGGTTCACTTGCATCAGCCACCCCATACCAACCGCTTGTACTCCCTTTCATGTCAAGACCCACTGAAGGTCTGGTGCGCCATTTGGGGTTGTGGCTGGAGGCCAGAGGGTCAATTCGTCAGTAATAGAGCACCACATCCTAGAAAATTTACAAAGCACATCGCCTCCCTCAGAGCCAATAGACTACCCTCACAGGCTGTGTTGTACTTGCCAACTCTATTCTCCTGTCAAAAGTATGGTTTGTGGCTCATGCCATTTCTTTTTACCCTCTTTCTTTTCCTCTTTTTAAGCCCTCCTACAAGGGTGACTTTGGTTAGGCCGCCATCCCATGGTGCGCCTGAATGTCATGTTTGGCCCTCGCCATAGTGGTGTTATGGGCCTGCTCAACTATAAGGCCCATGCCGCCAAAATCCTTGGCACCTGGATCGCTATAGTCACAAACCCCACACTCTCAGACCAGCACTGGTTACGCGCAGCCCACTCCAATTTTGCCTGCGCCCTTTTCCCCTGCAATCCTACCCACCCCGTTCTCTACTTAACTATATGGCCTCTCATCCCTCTGCCACAGGCCCTCATGGGATGCCACCCCACTTCAAATGAATTCTCCTCTCTATTCAGAGTGCTGAGTGGAGAATCAGCATCAGCAGACAACCTCCCAGAGGGGTCTCCCTACTCCCCATTTCAAGAAAGAAAATCGTGGCAAGTCATTTTAGAGAACCTGGTACCCCAAAGTCCCCCCATCATTGCCCATGTGGACTATTTTGACAAGCTAAACATCCTGTACTCTCTGGAGACATAAAAGGACATTTGGTTTTACACACACCATCCTCTATTACAACTCCAGATTCGCGCCCATGTGTGGAGATGCCTGAGAAAGGTATACCGGACTGCTGAGAGTTCCAACGCCTCTCATTCTTCATGCATTGTGTGTGGTCAATACAGGTCATTAGTCCATCGCTTGGAAGATTGCCCACCATCACAGGCGATCTGGTGAGATGCTATGCATCTCTTCTGCTAGGAGTGAGTAAAGACTTTCAGCCTGTCTAAGAACATCTTCACCTTTTCCATGATCTACCCTATCCACCTTTCTCTTTGTGCCTTAATTGTTGTAATAGCATTATGAACGATCCACGCTATTGTCCTTGATGCACTTTCTGGCACTACCTCATCCCTCCATGAAGCTGTGCATCAATTCCACTCTCACCTTATGGACCACTTCCAAGCTTGGTTGTTTAGCCACCTGCCATCCCGCCTCCACCAGTTGGTGTTATCCTGGTTCCCATCTGGTTCCTCTCATTGGACCCTTTCCTTCATTCATGTTTGGTTTTGGCCCAGGCCTCTTCCGCCGCTCCCACTCTTCCTTTCACTAGCAGTCCTGCTGGCAACAGGAGGTGCTTCGGCTCCTCTGGGGTGCCTTATGGTTTCTTGGTGTTATGCTGTTGATGTTTATTGGAAGTTTCTGTCCCATGGTCAAATTTCCCCAAATAAGATCAAATTAAAAATTAAAAATTGTGCATTTGACAATTTACTTTTTTAGTTGGCTTCCATGTCGCTTTAAAGACTGGTATCTGAGGTTAGCATATATTCTAAAAGCGTAAAAAGTTAATAGACTTGAGGATGTTGATTACTAATGAACCATATTTAGTAAGCAGGAGTTGTATAAATTTAGTGAGAATTAATGGTTTACTAACACAATTTACTGGATGATTATGGCTTAATAATAACTTAAGAAAATCTAGATATACTGTCTAATTAAACTCATGGATAGACCATTGAAGTACTTAGGGCAATGTCTAGAAAGCCTGTATAAATATTGGAATTACTTATATTCATTGTAATATCTTATGTGGGTTTATAGTCTTTTTTTATTAGTAGTTTTCAGAATTTAGACCTTCAACACAACAGATTACTAACTTTTATATAACAAACCTGATATATTTATGATACTTTTTTATTTGTCATATTAATAATTGCCTTAAATTCTTAATACAAGAGTGCCAAAGAAAATGAATTTCTTTACTCATTTATATGGGCTTAAGGGCCCTTCTGGAAGTGATTATTGCGATTACAAACATTTAGGGAATTTTAGGTTACAGTCACAAAGCAATCAAGATAGCCTCTTGTTGCTTTATATCTAACCGTGATATTTTGCTTCTCTTTAACTTGCTTTGGCTTATTAAAATACATAGTTGGTTAAAGACAATTATTAACCATACTCAAAACACAAGTCTTGAACTTTAAGAAGAAAATCATTACAAATTAAAGAATAGGGTGCCTTAGTAGTACTAAAATAGCTTTGATATTAAAGCAACAAACTTCTCATAAGGTGAGCTAGATAAGTAAAAAGTATCTAAATTGTAATTTAATCTAGTGCTGTATTATTATAGCCGCTACCAATAGTTTAGCATTATGTGTTAAATATTTATTGGACAGTAGTTATCCTTTAGACATCATGCTAATGTCCCTAAGATATCATATACTATCCAATTTTACCCAGATATGCTTGATCCTATGGTTTATCAGAAGATTTTAATCAATTTTTTGTTTTTAATTGGTAAATGATCAACAATAAGTTCATAAACCATTAAACCTATTGACTTAGCTAAATCATAGACCACTAGTAAAAACCAATTGAACTATCAAATTAAAATTCAGGAAGCTGATATGACTTGATGATATGCTAACTATACCAGCAGATTGGAGGGGGAATTAAGACAAGTCTCAAGTTTGATGAAAAGAGGTATAAAAATAGTAGACAATTGAAAATGTCAACCAATTGACAAAAAATTGGGAATTACGCTGAGATTCAATATAAATGAGAGTTTCTAGAAAAAGGGAAAACAAATAAAAGACTACCAAGCTGAGGATGCATCTGGCTTGGGGAATTGAGATATAAAGAGTCACATGGAGGATTGAAGGGGAGTGCTTCTTTCAGAAATTAGGTTGTTGCAGAGAGGTCTGCAAATTAGTAAAATAAAGGTCAAATTAAGGGGTGATAGCTCCATATAAAGTTTATTAAGTATTATTAGAATCAGTGATCTTCAGATATTCTGATTTGGTTGCTTAGTGGCTAATACCCTGTGCAAACTGACTTGGCGGCATAAAGACTCTACGTCAAGAATTAACAGTGGTGCTCACTACAGAGGGCCACTGGTCAACTATAGTTCTTTGACAATAAGATACAATGACAAGCCCTCATTTGTTATGTCACAATTCAATTGGAATCTGTGAACGTTATGCAGAAGAATTATGGATGGCACCTAGTAATGAACCAATATTATTCACTGTAACTGAACTGGGTAATGATGAAGTTATGATCAATCTGCAACTAGAAAACTGCCCTGAGATGACAGCTGATCAACTAGAATGCTCCACAATAGTAACCCCTCAGCAGCTGCGGAATATTATGGAGTGGCTGTTACACAAGTATCGAATATACAAAAATGAGGTGGGGAGTATGCCTTGAGTTTGTTTTATAACCAACGAGACCAAGAAATTGCTAAACCATGTACATGCCCTATCTGGACGCGACTACAATGGGGTTGGCTTATCACCTTGGTACCCGCAGAATTGAGGAGTATTTAGTCGCTTATGTGCAACTGTCTATTTGCCAGCTACTGCTTGTGCTGGCTCACCACAATATAGAGATTGGAGATGTGATGTGGTTCACTTGAGCACAGCAAAATGATACTTGCCTCCTTCTCAACCGCCTTAATTGCTCTTTTTTGGAGGTACAGGGGGTGCTTGGGCAAATGGACCATCATGTTGAGAACATCCGCAATCAATTGGACATGTTGGTACCACAGTTAAATCTTGAGTTATCTCAGGTAATAGATGAACTGTTGGATCAGCATGGCATATTGATGAAATGGATTCAGGATGTCACAACGTTGGAAAACAATAATGAGTACTTTATGATGGATTTAACCAATTGGGTGGAAGCGCTTGAAGTCATGATTGCTAAGCTTAAGTAAAAAATAACACTGATGGAATGACAAGTGGCGGATTAAGTCAGTTTCATATCAGCTGTATTAAACAACTTCATAATGAATGGAGTAGCCAGTGAATGGCTGATAACGCGCTTATCCTTTGGTTAATATCCCCCAAATATCTTCAGCTAATCCGTCAAGTTACACAACTGGAAGCTGTTAGTCAGGCTGAGCGCCGCTGAGTTTTCCCTCTTCTGATTGGTGAGACAAGAGAGTATGAGGACATTCAAGAATAATTTGATACCCTTTGACGGGCCAACAAGGAATTGATATGGGAACAAGCCGCCCTCCTTAACCAAATAAACAATGTCAATCAACAAGCGGGTTATGCTAGCCAACAGCATGCCCAATGCAGAACATAATTGAAGATGTCCTCTCATGACTACAAGCAGTGGAGAAGAAGTTGCACGTGGAGCAGAATATTGTCAGGAGTTGCAATATCAGTATGCAACACTACAACGGGAATTCCAGGATGGACAGTGTAGATGCCATTTTGATAAAGCAGAGCAGTTGATCAACAAGCACTTTGTGGAGCATGACAGAGCTGGGGGGAATAATGCAGTTAGTGGCGATTTGGGGGAAGAATGCTATGGATCCGCTAATGAATATTTCTCAGGCGCTGACATGTATTCCCCACGTGACTATACTTCCTTTGAGTTCATTTTGACAGAGATGAGCCTGAATGGCCGGCGGTATTATAGTTCACAAAGGGGTGTTTCCCTTAGTTGCTCCGGAACAGATTCGCTTGATGCTTGCAGCAGGAGCCTGGAGCAAGGCAAAGCTGTGCAAATTGAAAAATTATTTCCTTTCAATCATAATGGTAATCTACATTGTTACTTCAAGCAATTCGAATTTGCTGTGGAAGGGGCTTCTGATCAGCAGAAAGCGAAACTGTTGCTGTCTGCTATAGATTTGGAAAGCACTGATCAGGTTACCTGCTACTCTTCAAACATCTTGACATCCTATGAAGAAGTTAAAGCAATTGTCCTCTAGCAGTTTGGGGTGCAACCAAGATGGCCCAATGAAAAGTTGACTTCCTGACTATACAGTTTCACCAAAATGAGACCCTATTAGATTTTTCTGGATGTTTCCTGGTGTAAGCACATGTACTACTCACAGCTAACATTTTATCCACTGAGGATGTCAGTATAGTGATGATGACAGCCATCAAACCTGATTGGGAACTATATAACGTTATGCCTCACGTTTTGGATGGAGATTTAGAACCTATTTTGAATCATGAATACCTTATATCAACTCTCCACCATAATCAGCGCCCCTAATATAGCCTAAAAACCCTCTGCTATCCCCACACCAAACTCTTCAGAGTATGGGCTGCAGCGACCAAGCTACCAACTGCTATAGCATATTCGTCCATCATACAGATCTGTGAATCCTTTTTGGCCTAGGTACAATCTACCAGTTCGTTCATGACCCTGGAAACATACCGTCAATTTTTGCACTGGTCCTTCCACTGCAAGCTATAAATGTGAACCTTTTATGAATACTTGCTTCCAGTGCGGACGAAGAGGGCATAATGTGGCCAACTGCCCTAGCAAACCACAAGTGTATGTGATGCCAACTGAGGAAATCGAGCAGGGAAAAGCTCAATCAGAGTAGAGATGGGATGCTCTACCTCCGCTAAGTTCAATTAAATTGTCCCTAACGATTCCAAGCATTTAATTGGGTAGGATTTGGAACTCAATTGGATGATTTATTATACCAACAGCTTCCGTTGGATATCCCTGCTTCCATTTCCAAAAAAATTCACCCCCAAGCCCCAAGTTTCACCAGGACGTGCAGAAGCCATATGCGTGGCAGATCTTGGAACAGACTGGCACAAGTAATGTGGACCCCTCAATGGCCGCTGCCTCTTTAGTAGGGGTCAATGTAGCCATTCTGGTGGAGAAAATCACTAGTGAGTATCTTTCAGGTCAGCAAGGGCATTTCCTCCTTTTTGAGTAACACAAAGCCCTTGGACGTACAAGTAATAAACACTAATGGTTCTTCTTACTCAGAATGTACTTACTGTGATATTTTCGTTCAAAACACAAAAATCCACACTATCATAGACACGGGAGCCCCTGTGAACATAGTCTACACCCAGTTGGTGGCTAAAGTTCTGTTGAAACCAGATGTGGACCATCAAGTAGTATATGGGACCGCGGGAACGCATGCACTGTGTCTGAAGGAGCATATAGCGCGTTGCCTTTATGATTTGGGTCAGTATGGGATTTCACTCCAGCGGTGGTTTTGCCAAATAACAACTATGACATGTTAATAGGTGCAACATTTATGAGGAAATTTGGTGTTGTGATAAATATGGAGGAGGAAACTCTTACTATTTTAGGTCAACAGATCCCAGTATATTTTACCTCTTGTGGAATCCCTACGGATCCAGTCCGCTCTAGTAAAATCAATCTAGTGTACAGAAACGGAGTAATTCCTGTTTATTATCAATGACTGAAGCGGCAGACCAGGACCCTCCCCAACCAGATTTATGAGTACAAAGGGATCCTGCTTTAGGCAGCGAGCGCTTTGAGACTACTGTCTGGACACCAGTGCATAGTAGGGACTGAGCTTGAAATTGATGTCCCTAAAGGGCTTTATGAAGAAATTATGGCACCTCACCAGCACTCACAGCTTGAACCACATGTGGCTCCAGGGTTACTGCTACCTGGGAATGGGAAGGTGAAAGTGCTACTACAAACTTACAGAAGACAATAACAATCCAGTGGCACCAAGTGGTGGCTTACCTACACTTAGTTCCTATAGAGGAAGTTCACTGTATTCATGATTTCAGCTCATGGGAGGAACTCGGACTACTGGCAAGCTCATTGTTTGGCATATTGACCATGGTTCCATGGGAAGCGCTTAAGGGATTATTGGCGGAACAGCAAGGTATGGCTATGGCGTTGATTGAAAAGTATCAAGATATTTTCACACATGATGATCATGATTTGGGGTGTGCTCAAGGGGTGGTACATTGGATGGATACATGGGATCACCCTCTCATTTGATCGCGACCTATTGGATGTTTAAAAGCCGCAGAAGAGGTTGTCTCAGATGATGTGGATAAACTTATTGTACAAGGAATGCTAGAGCCATCAAACTGCCCATGGGCATCTCCTGTGCTCATTGTTGAAAAAGGATGGCTCGAATTGAGTGGTTATTTAATAGACAAACTTAATCGTGTAACAAAGAAGAATTCCTACCCTCTTCAGCGGATTGATGATGCATTAGACTGATTAGGTGGGGCAAACTATTTTTCTGCCATGGATCTGACCTTGGGGTACTGGCAGATCAAATTGCCATCAGTGTAACGGGAGAAATATGCTATCATCACTTTGAGAGGGTTAAACCAGCTGACTCACATGCCCCAAGGGTTGTGCAACGCCCTGGCTACATTCCAGCATGCTATGAATATGATTCTAGGTGATTTAAAGCTGTCCTGAATCTTAGTTTGCCTCGATGATATCAATGTGTTCTTGCAGATGTTTACAGAGCACCTTACACACTTGGAACAAGTGTTTCAGTGCCTTGATGCTGCTAATATCAAAATTAAGCCTTAGAAGTGCCATTTCTTTAAAGAACAATTGGAATACCTCAGGTACATCATGGATTCAAATGGCTTAAACTGCAGCTGGCTAAGGTGGAAGCAATAATCAAGATGACTCGCCCAGGTAGTAAGCGGGACATTCAAGTGTTTCTGGGGATGGTTGGGTACTACTGACGGTTCATTCCCAATTTCAGTTGCATTGGATCCCACTTTTTGAGTTGTTAAAGAAAAATGCTTCTTTTGATTGGATGAAATGATGCCATAACGCTTTTGATTTTTTGTGAACTGTATTAGCAAGTGCACTCATTTTGCAATATCCCAACTTCAACAAACAGTTCATAGTGCAAATGGACGCATCTTTCTCCGTTATAGGGGCAGTATTGTCTAAGAAGGACGACGATGGCGTAGAGAATCATATTGCATTTTATAGTCGAAGCTTTAACTGTCATGAATGGAACTACACCTTTACTGAGCAGGAGTGGTTAGGGGTGATATATGCTTACAAACAGTTTTAGGTATATCTACATGTGGTAGATTCCAAGTAGTGACGGACCATGCTTCCTTGCATTGGCTGCAGAATCTGCATAAACTGTAGGGTGGCTCGCACATTGGGTACTGAGGTCCAGGCGTACAATTTTAAGATTATACACCATCTAGGAGCAAAACATCAAAATGAGGATTGTCTTTCCCAGCTGCCAACGGTCACTATCACAGCAGATTTAGCTGACATAAACTATGAGAAGATGGTGGTGAACAAATACCAGGATGAGCTGCTGCAGGTGATCAAGGTATTATATGGACTCAGGGCGGATACTTTCCTATGTGGGAAAAACTATATAAGTGGATTGGAGACTTGACGCTGAGTTTCCCTAAACCTTTGGCTAGACCTGCAATTATTATGGATAATCATTAGGATGTAGGTCATGGAGGATTGCGGAAAACGCTGGAGTTTTTGTGACCCTGATACTACTGGGAGAGCATGAATTACGAAATATTGGAATCAGTTAGTTGTTGCCATCAGTGTCAAGTGGAAAAACCATTCCACAGGAAGACCACATACCAGATGGATAAACCCCGGTTCACCTGGCAAACCGTTTCCATTGATGTAGTGGGACCTCTGCCAACTAGCGCCAAAAATCCAAGCATATAATCATCGCCATCAATCATTTGACTTGATGGGTGGAGGCCAGGGCCATTAATGACTTGGGCACGGTAACCTCTTCCAAATTTATTATAAAGCGAGTTATATAGTGAAATGGCTGCCCGCAATTCATTTTAACGGATAATGGAACCAATTTCACTTTGCACATTCTGCCAAAGTTGAACGAGTTGATGATGATCTGCGAGGTTTTGACCACCCCTTATCATCTGGAATCTAATGGAATGGTGGAGCGGGTTAACGGAACCCTAGTGAACATATTATATAAATTGGTAAAGGATTGACCCTCAAAATGGAGTGCCCTTCTACCTACAGCTGTGTTCTCATATAATATCAGCTATCATTTGTCCACTGGTAAGAGCCCTTTCCAACTGCAGTATGGTTGACATCCAGCTCTGCCTGCCTTTCTTTACTTGTGTGTAGAGGATACTGGTGGGGTGGACCCACAGCGATAATTGAAGACGCTTATGGATACATTGATCAAGCTGCAAACAGAAGCCTACTCTAACAGTTTGACTAAGAGATTCATGATCAGGCAGCTGATCAGAAGAGACGAAGTGGACTTCCGCTGTTTGCTGTAGGGGACCATGTTTTATTCCATGACTAGCACAGTTTTGGGAGGAAAAACAAGCTCTCCATCATCTGGGTTGGCCCATTTGAGATAATTGAGAAGAATGGCATGGATGTCTAAACCATCAAGGAACCTGTGGAGGGTTGTATCATCAACCAAGTTTATGTTCCTTTGAACATACAAACAGTAAGAGCTTATCGTCCAGTCAAAGGTGGGGTAATGTCAGGAATTTGATATGACTGGACGATATGCTAATTATACCAGCAGATTGAGGGGGAATTGAGACAAGTCTTAAGATTGATGAAAAGAGGTTTACAAATACTAGACGATTGAAAATGTCAACCAATTGGAAAAAAATTGGGAATTACGCTGAGATTCAATATAAATGAGAGTTTCTAGAAAAAGGGAAAACGAATAAAAGACTACCAAGCTGAGGATGCATCTGGCTTGGGGAATTGAGATATAAAGAGTCACATGGAGGATTAAAGGGGAGTGCTTCTTTCAGAAATTAGGTTGTTGCAGAGAGGTCTGCAAATTAGTAAAATAAAGGTCAAATTAAGGGGTGATAGCTCCATATTAAGTCTATTAAGTATTATTATAATCAGCGATCTTCATATTGTCTGATTTGGTTGCTCAGTGGCTAATACCCTGTACAAACCAACTCACGGAATCAAGACTCTACGCCAAGAATTAACATTAAACAAAGACTATCACCACTCATTTAAAACCAATTGATGAACTTACAAAAAAACCCTATGAAACTAATAAATTATATCTATATATAAATATGAAGGTTTCTTTGTTTCTTTGTCACATATGTGTTCCTATACCATCCATCCAACTGCAATAAAACTTTGTTAAGTTGTTGTGTGCACACATGCAAAGGGTTAGTATTAGTACAACCATTTTTATATTAAAATAAAATTGTTTTATAATTAAATTGTAAATTATATATGTTTATTAGTAATTGGTTCATTGTTAAAAACTAAAACTATTGGCCCTTGTAGTGAGCATTAACTGTTAAAACTAGTTTTGCCTGATAATCTTCAGTTTTTAATTGCATAGGTTTAGTATGTGCACGATTCACATTGCTTGATAGATATTGTCAGACAATTATAAGTCTGACTTTGTGATAATAGTGTTTTGGGTAATAATAATGATAATATTAGCCAAAAGACCCTGGACGATTCTTAGTAGAGCCCTTCAAATTTGGGTAATGCCTTTGTAAATGCTTTTCAGCTAAATAGCATGAGTTTGGGTGTCAAATTGCACCAACTATGTGGCAAAATCAGAAGAGTCCATTGGAGTTCCTCCCTGGCCCACTTTTAATTTACTTTAAACACTTAAGTGGAGAAATTCCCTTTTATAGGCTTGGGGGGTCCCACAAGGTGAAACTATTTTTTCCCAAAGTGATTGGCTCAAACATGTCAAAAATTTACCTCACGGACTTGTCTTACCTACTATTGGCCCTACATCAGCCATTCCATTAAAGCAAGGCGAGATTTGAGAGCTCTGATAGGTTGAGCACCCATATTTCCTAAATAGGCTCAAAGCTAATAATGAATTTACACCTATCTCGCTTTGAGCCTTGAGTTATTTTAGATACTAAGCAGTGAGATCATAATAAGGTTTTCTCTTGACCCCCTTGCCGCATCTAATAAAAATCACATAAAAATCAAATAAAAATCCAACTTTTTAGTTAATTAGTGCTCCATTATTTTTATATAAGCGGTAGGCAAAGTCCCCTAAAAGTAGTTATTCTAGCAGTGGAGATTGATTTTCTCCTGCACAGTCTGTTGAATTTTAGGGTGCAAAGCACCATTGAGCATCCAAAACCCCTGAATTCCAACAAGTGGTGCTCACTGCAGGGGGCCCTGTATACCACAAATCTCCTGTTTTATAAAATGGCAGCTGTATTGGAACCAAGGCTAGCTGCTTTAGATCAACTGTTAGCCAGTGCTTTGTCTCGCCTCAAAAGTCTTTAATACTCTTCAAAAGGCCCTTATGAGGCCTCCCCTATTATTTGCAAACCTTTTCTCATAGATAAGTTCTCACCTGGTGAGAACGGTATTGCCTCCTTCATCTTTGTTAATGAATCTGATATGGAAGGGGAAACTGACTATCAAAAGACCAACTATATAATACCCTGCTTGAGTTGTATGGCTCAAGAGATAATGGTTCCCAGCATGGCCAACCTCAGCACCTGGGAAGAGGTTAAGCAAGCACTTATCAAAGAATATTGCTCCACTGTCAGATTCTGGTGGTTGACCCAAAAATAAACCCTTCAACAACCAACAGATCAGGCCGATTATCCTCCCAATACTTGAGCTAATACTCCAATTCTCAACTTGAAGCTATTGAAATTACGCGGCTCAGGCTGATTATCTCAAAGTCAATTCAATCACTTATTCTATCAAAAGCTCAGGCTGAATACACTTGCACATTCAGGCCAATTATCACTGCAACAAAACTCAGCAATTGGTCCTGACTAATTGGAAACAAAATCAATTATTCAGCATAAAAAATCATTTGGGGATCAACCCAAAGATAACGTCTAAAAATTCCATGGAAAATAAATGAATGTAACATAATCAATTACATGCCCTAGGCGAAATTCATATGTTGATCCTCATAATCAGCATGATAGCACTTGCACATGGACCACCTGAATGGGAGTACCTAGTGCTATTGAGAGAGGCCTGCTAATGTACCAATTAGGGGTGCGTCATTTACTCCAATTGATGCCAAAATTTCACAGAAGATGTATTTCGTTAGCAGTATGACAAAACTAAAATTGAGAGGATCCTAGTAAAATTTTGCACGTTCTTATTGCGATTTTTGTACCTGAAATCCTCCCAAATATGAGAGTATTTTGCCACCAATAAACCTAGCGATAGGTCATAGTCATATCAGTTCAAGGGCCAAACTGAGGTGGAAAATAAACTGTTGAAATTGCGTGCTAAAATGTGGCTAGGAGATTCCCTAGAGGCGTAAACACTGGTGCCTGGCCTAATGAATAATCATTGATAGTATAATCTTAATAAAGATATATTCCAAATCTCTTTACTGGTTTCTTCTCATAAGTCTTTCTTATGAGTGTCAACAAGCCTGAATCTCAGATTCCACAGCTTGTACCTTTGCTTGCCTCAGTAGAAGTTCCCAATTATGAAGGAAAATTAAGCCCAATATTAACCAGAAGAGTCAGGTTATTTAAATACACCTAGTGAGTTTCTGAACAGTCAAAATACCATAGGCCACAGGAAAAATTGAGGATCAATTGGCCAAACTTCTTCCCAATTACGCATGCAGGATCAAATTTATCAAGCAAGCGATCCTCAGAATTTAACAACTGGTGCTCACTCAAAATTGGTGACACTCTCTGAAATGGACCCACACAACCGATTCCTGGCAGAATCAGGTTGGTAAGAAAGTGACAACGAGATGGAATTAGTGACAAGGAGGTCTCAGATTATTTTAGTACAACCGCCAAGGCTCTGATATGGGTACCTTCTTCTCCCTGGATCTTATCACAGTGGGGGAGCTCATGTAGATACAACAAGACCGATTGACCTTACATATGAAATCATAAAAGCTATGCTGGAAACTCTATATCAGGTTTTAGCATTGGTACTTCACAAATCGATCTCTCCTTCAGCCTGTTCTATTACCTTAAGGACCAGGTACTTAAGATGGAGATATACATGAAGTACCACGATGCAACTATGGCATCTCTTGCCAAACGTCTCACAGACAGTCAAGCAACTAATGAATTACTGGTTAACTTTGTCCAACCCTCAATTAAGAATACCCAGCGAATCTTTGATAGACAAAATCCGGAACTCATGGAAATCTACCATGTGCAAGGAGAGGAACAATATTCCAAAAATGCTCTACTGGGCAAATAAAATTCCAGTTTTACTGAAGTCTGAAAAGCAATTGTGGTTAGTACGGTGCTTGCCAATGAACCTCATGGGAGATTAAACACACTTGAGGTTTTATTAAACAAAGAAGTCCAAAAGATAGCTGCAGAAGTTCTTGCTCACCATGGGCTATTGCACAAATGGGTACAAAACATGGATAACTGCTGTCAAAAACTGGAAACTCATTCTGATTACTTATTGTCCTAGTCATAATGACTTACCATACGTGAAACTTTGGGATGAAGAAATCACCTGGAGTTAAATGCAAAGCACGATGACATTGAGAATTATGTTTGAGATGAGCTGGATATTATGAGCAAAAATATCAAATACCTTGCAGCAAAACCAGCCGTTCCAAATAGGGATGAGGAGGATGCCCAGATCAAAAGGAATTCTTAAAAATTTGGACTTTTGTGTCAAGATTGCAGGCCAGAAATACTGAAATTACTCAAAAGAATTGGGAACTCAGAATGCAACTATCAACTGCAAATTCCCAAGTAGACAGTATGGCCAAAGATATAAAAAGCATTATGACCAATCAAGCTTTATTTTAAGAGTAGTATGACAACCTCAAAAAAAAGAATTCAAATCCCTAAAAAGCAAAGCTTCCAGTGCTCACCCAGCCTTGACAATAGAGGAATGGGAAAAAGCTCTGCTCATTTGGCCAAAAAACAGTCTAGAAAAAAAAAACTAAGGGCCAAATTCAAGCATTGGAATCCAGTAGTTTGGAGCAATATTATGAAATTGAATTATCAGAAATTGACAATGATGCAGAAACTGATATTTTGAACATCCATCCTATGCCTAGGGCTTTGGCATCGATACTGACTCCAGATACTCCCCAACGGGAAAGAGGGCTGATTTTAAATGATGATACACCAAGACGTTCCAGAAGAAGTGCAACCCCTATGCCTGAAACAGGCCTAGATGACTTCAAACCATTGTACTAACTAAAGTTTGATAAGGATGGGAACGTTTACTCTTTTCTCAAGCTATTTGAAAAACAATGCAGGGAGCATCAGACCATGAAAAAGGATCAGCACTGATCAACTCACTTGATGCCCCTATCTGTGACATCGTTATGCCCTATTTGGGTGATGATTGGTCCTATATTGATGCCAAAATTACAGTGACAAAAAAGTTTGGAGGGACTGGGAAATTAGAAGCCCAAAAAAGAGATATTCATAGTATTGAATTCAATCAGAATGAGACTATTAAGAACTTTGCAGACAGATTTTTCCATGAGGCACAAGTCTTGCTTGGGTGCAACGCAATAGATAAAGTTGACGCTAAGATTGTAATGGGACACGCAGTTATGCCCTATTGTGAATTTCACCATGTAATGATACCTACATTCAATGGAGAAATGGAAGCCCAAGAGCTTATTAATTACTTGAGAAGCTGTTCCCGTAGTTTTGATACCCCTAATTGCCCAAAGATCAACAAAAATTCCGATCTTTGGGCCCAAAAAGCAACACTATGTCTGACTAAGGGAAAGATTTCTATACTACGAACCAAAAATTTGAGCAAAAGCAGCAAACAGGGCTGATTACATGCCACAACTGTGGTTAAAAGGAGCATATTGCTAGCCAATGCTACAGACGGTCTGACAAAAAGCCTGGTGTCAACGTTGCTCTAGAAAACAACAGTGACAGCGAGGTGGGAAAAGAGCAGGTGGAGTAGAGGCGGAATGCTCTAACTCCATAAATGTCCAATCCATTCCACCTGACCCTGGCAAGCTCTTTAGGGCTGAAGATGTCGCCAAAGATAACTTCCACCATATTGTGGCTGATGATGTCATGATGGTCACTACTCAGGCCACAGCAAAAGAAACTAAAACCTTAAAAAACTACCAAAGAAGCCTGAGAAGAGGTATCAAAACCATACGCAAAACAGATTATTGATCAGGGTTTAGACCTCCAACCCAGATGTTCAACTGACCTACCTTCGCTTAACAACGTACAAGTAGCCATTTCCATAAAGACCTTAGCAGATAACTTCCCAGATATTTGTTCAAGTCTAAATCACACCTGGATTGGGCAGCAGTCACAGTGTTCACACAATAAATACCTCTGAAAACTACTCCAAATGTAATTTGTGTGGATATAGCAGCAAACAAGGTGCAAGTTCAGGCCATTGTTGATAGTGGTGCTCCTATTAATATAGTCAGCACAAAGTTGGATAAAAAGTTGAAAATTGCGCCCAATGTTGCTCAATGTCAGGAATATGGTACAGCTGGAGCACATACAACTAAATCGCTGGGCGCATACAGTACCCTATCTCTCAAATTCAGATCTATTGTAGTGACAGCACCTGCTATAGTGTTGCCAAATACAACTATGATATTCTAATTAAAAGATTTCTTGAGAAGATATGGAGTTGTTACCAATATTAAGGACGATACTCTCACCATTCTTGGCAAGGCTATTCCACTTTACTATAACCGTGATAGGGCAGTTGAGAAAATTGAACCCAGCCTATTCATAAATCTTGTCTACAAAGAAGGATTAGTCCCAATTGATTATGTCAAATCACGGTCAAAGATAAAGGCACTACCCACCCAGTATAATGGGTCAACGGGTATTCCCCTTCAGTCAAATCAGCACATTACTATACCATCTATAGATCAAGTGATTGTACCAACAGGGCTGACAATTAATATCCTGAAAGGACTTTATGGTGAAAATATCAACCATGGTATAAATCTTAATTTGTGCCAAACATTGCCCCTGGTATTATTATTCCTGGCCATGTAAAAATACACACCTTGTGTGCAAACCTGCAAAATTGGCCCAACTTTATCATGTGGCATCAAACAATCGCATTTCTTCATCTGTTCCCTACTTCAGAAATTCACTCATTCCATGAGTTTGGATCTTTTGTCAAATTAGGGCTCCAAATAAGGACCTACTCAGCATCAATAATGTCATCCCTATGGCCGATTTAAGCAACCTGAACAACTTTGAGAAAAGCATAGCTCAGGAGTTATTCTCTAAATATTGGGAAATTTTTACACAAGATGATTTTTGACTTGGGATGTGCTAATGGTGTCACCCACAAAATTGATACTGGAGATCATAAACCTATTTGATCACGCTCAATTAGATGCTCAAAATCATCAGAAGAAGCTGTATTCACGGATATTAAGAAACTTCTCAATCGTTGCATGTTAGTGACTTCAAAAAGTCCATGGGTGGCATCAATTTTAATAGTGAAGAAAAAGAATGGAAGCAACCGAGTAGTCATTGATTATTGGAAGTTAAACAACATCACAAAGAAGGACTTATACCCTCTGCCATGAATCAATGAAGCCTTGGATAGGCTAGGGGGTGCAAAGTTCTTCTAGGCGATGGACCTTATCAGTGGGTATTGAAAAATAGATTTTCCTAAAGAGGAGCGCGAGAAATGTGCAAATATAACCCAAGAGGGCCTAATCCAGATGATGAGAATTCCTCAAGGGCTCTGCAATGCCCCAGATACCTTCCAAAGGGCCATGGACACAATTTTGGGAGATTTGAGGTTGTCATGTGTACTAATGTAACTTGATGATATCAACGTTTTCAGTCACATTTTTGATGACCACCTGGAACACTTAGAGGAGGTTTTCAGAAGGCTAGCAGCTGCAAACTTAAAAATCAATCCCATAAAGTGCCAGTTCTTCATATACCATCTGGAATATCTCAGATTTGTAACTGACAAAGTGGGTCTTTGGCCCCAACCTTCTAAGTTGGATACCATCTCCAAAATTAAATGGCCTGAATCCAAGTGCGATATCCAAGTATTCCGAGGCATGATTGGGTACTATTGCCAATTTATCACTGACTTTGCACAACTTGGAGAGCTGCTTTTCTATCTACTTAATAATAAGGTCACATTTGACTGGACTACAGCTTGCCAATATGCATAACCAACTCTGATTGGCACTATTGGACGCGCCTGTTCTTTGATACCCCTACTTTGATCATGAATTTATTGTCTAAACTGATGCATTTCTAACAGCAGTGGGGACCGTGTTATCTCAAGTTGAGGAAGATGGTGAAGAACATCCAGTTGTCTTTGCTAGTTGAACCTTGAATTTTCATGAGAAAAATTACACTATGACGGAATTAGAATTCTTAGCCGTCATATATGCTTGCTGTGATGAATGGGGTCTCTCCACATTGCCACAAAGCAGTTGGTCAAGAGGGCCCATGTGAGGGCCCATAGGCAAGAGAGGACCGCTGTGGTTAGGTACCTCGTTTGTTGGCTTGATGAGCGGTTTAGATATCCCTGGAACACTGTGAGGATGATGCTCACACTGAGGAGGGCAGTTTGACCCCCAGAGAGAGCATACAGAGAGGTGACAGCTCTGTCAAAATCTGAGGAATGGTCCATTTGCTTTGCTCAAAATCCCTGGTTTTCCTTCAAAATCTCAATAAATGATTTTGAAATCTAAAAATATTATTTTCGATTTTTAAGGTTTTTATTTAATATATTAGAAGAAAAAGTTGTCTTAAACACCTTCACTTGGTTGGTTTTTATATTGTGAAATGGGCATATGGGGAAATTGTACCCCGCGGAGTCCATGGGTGGCAGGCTATTCACAAACCTATTTCGAGAATCTCAGCCTCCAATATTCCAATCTAGGCCCATTATGGACCATTCGTTGAGTACCCATGGCGTTACAGAAACTTTTTCACATTTATTTTAATTCATCGAGGACAAATCAGAGCTCATCTCGACCTTATTGCCAAAATTCCCATTTTTGGGATAATTTAGCCTTGCAGCCCCTGATTTGCTGGGCTGCCCTACACCATAGCTCTCAATACTTTTGATGAGCGGTAGATTCAGCTTGGCAGCTCCTGATTCGCTGAGCTGCCTGATGCCATCGTTTCCTCTTTTTGGTGTTATTCAGCTTGGCAGCTCCTGATTTGCTGAGCTGCCTGATGCTGTGATTCTTGCCACTTCCATTTTTGGCATAATTTGGCTTGGCAGCCCCTGATTTTCTGGGCTGCTCTTTGCCATTGCCAATCTCTACACATAGGTCCTCAGAATTTGGGTTGGCAGCCTCTGATTGGCCTGGTCACCATTTATGTCGACCTTTGCCACCTTTGCCTCGAGGTTTTATCAATTTTGTGGCATCTGATTTGACGGAATGCCATTTTTGAGGGTCATTGCCCTCAAGCCCTATGTTTTTGTTTATATTGTGTACAATACTACTAGCCGTGATCCCCGCCTTAGGGGGTCAGGGCTATGTGGCGGTCAGGAAGCGCCTTGACCGTCACACTTTCAAGCAATTTTGGGTCTACCTGCATGGCACTCATTTCAAAGTTGTTACTAATCATGCTTCCCTAAGATGGCTATACAACTTAAGAGAGCCTGAAAACCGATTAGCCCTCTGGGCATTAAAGCTTCAAGCTTACAACTACACAATTGAGCATCGAGCTGGGGCAAAACATCAAAATGCTGATTGTCTATCCCAGCTACCCACCATTGCAACACTTAGTCATGCCGCCAATGAGTCATTTAAGAAAATAATCAGTGGAAGGTACCAAGATGAGCCCAAATCCGTCCAAAAACTATTATTAGATTTACAAAAAAATTCAACTATCAAACATGGATGCTTTAAAAGATTACTGAGGGCAAGAAGTATATTTTTCCAAGACCCTCGGCCCAAACAGACCTAATAATGGCAGCGCATAAGGCCATAGGGCATGGCATATTAAAAAGATGAAAGAGCATCTGAAGCAATTCTACTATTGGGAGTCAATGAATTTTGACATCCAAGAAACGTTAGAATGCTGTGCGGAGTGTCAAGGTGAAAAACCATTCCAAAAAAGCACATCTTACCAGCTTGTTAAGCCCAACTTTTCCTGACACACTGTATCTATCAACATTGTCAGCTCGCTTCTAACATGAAATATGAAGGTTTAGTACATCATTGTAGCTATCAAACACTTGACCAAATGGGTTGAAGCCATGGCTATTCAGGAAGCAGGAGAGGCAACTACAGCCAAGTTCGTCATTGAAAACATCATCTACAAGTATGGATATCCCCAGGCTATTCTGGCAAATAATGGAACAACTTTTACTGCCAATGTCCTTGCCAAGTCAACCAATTAACAAAATTCAAGGTGTTCTCTCTGCTCCCTATCATCCTGAAACTAATGGTACAGTTGAGTGCACAAACAGGACGTTGGTGAACATTATCAGGAAATTAACTTTGGACAAACCATCAAAATAGAGTACTTATTTAAGTTTGGCAGTATATTCCTACAAATTTCTCCTACCATTTGTTAACCAGAATGTCCCATTTTTAAGTATTAGATGGAAGACATCCGCCCTATTAACGCTACTATATTTGGTCTTAGAGGATCCTGGCAAAAACACTTATCCTCAATATGTCAAGAAGCTTGCGGATACTTTAATAAAACTACAAGCTTAAGCCTTTGATAACAGTTTTACCGTGAAAAAGGCCTGACATCAAAAGTACTTAGAGAATTGCTACAATTTGGCAAAATTCGAAGTTAACAATGAAGTTCTATTTTGCAACACCCATGGATTAGGCAGATTACAAAAGTTAGATTGCATCTGGGTAGGGACATTTGAAATAATTGAGAAGACATCTAAGTTCATATGTACAATCAAGGTTATTAGACTGGCCATATATACGACTGAGTCCATGCAAAGTTCCTAAGAAGGTTCAATAAGCTGGCCAATTAAGAAAAATAAAATAAAAATAATAAAATAAAATAAATAAATAAATAAAAATTATATATATAATTATAATAATTTTATTCTAATTAATACTTGAGTTTGCACTTGAGAATGGGGAAAGGATCCAACTCCAGTCCACGGCAAATAAGCCTAAGTTAAGGCTATGTACTTGGCCTACTCTATTTGCAGTTCAGGCCAAAATTAACAAATGACAAAGATCAATAAAGGCTAATTGTGAATATTAAGGCTTATGTTTGAATCAAGTGGGGGAAATGTCAGATTCTGGTGGTTGACCCAAAAATAAACCCTTTGACAACCAACAGATCAGGCCAATTATATTCCCAATACTTGAGCTAATACTCTAATTCTCAACTTAAAACCTGTTGCAAATTTTCCAGCTTGGGCCAATTATCTCAACGTCAATTCAATCAATTATTCTATCAAAAACTCAGGCCAAATAAACTCGCACATTCAGGCCAATTATCGCTGCAACAAAACTCAGCAATTGGTCCCAACTAATCAGGAACAATATCAAATATTCACCTGGCTCCCAGACGAGGCCACTTTTGTGGTCTAGTTTGCTGGGTTGCTCTCCCATTTTTCCCCTGAATGCCTCCGCCATGAGCTCACAGAGAGTTTGGCCATTTATGACATAGACCCCATGTTGCAATTTGTGGTTCCAAATGGAGCAGATTGTTTGGCGGGGCCACACAACTTTGCAATGATCTGCCCATTCCATTATGACACCCACCTTGCAATTCCCTTACACGGTTGTTAGATTTTGATGGTTGACTTTAAAATAAACCCTTTGTGAAAACCATCAATGCTGATAGATTACTCCCATTGATGAATCCTTTGATCCTTCCCAATTTATCTGCATAATCTGATATATCAGTTTCACCTCATAACCGCTTTGATTGCATCTGAAGTAACCTGATCATTATAGCTGATAATAGCTATGATATAATCACATTATAGCCGATTATGGGTCCACTTGGGTGCAAAGTGGTCTCATGAAATTAACTAAATTGCACCTCCTAAATTAGTGCACTAATCTTAATGCACTAAGGCGGAATTTTAGGTGAATTAATAAAACTAATTTATTAAGCACTTAAACATAGATGTCCTGATTAAGGGCTTGCTTAGTGCTATTGAGAGGCCTGCTGACGTCCCAATTAGGGGTGCGTCATCTTTATCATATGTATATAATTATCCCCATTTATTGTTATTCATTGAATTATGATGTAGCTCTAATTGGATAGATTTTAATGTTGAGTTTGCAACCAAAATCATCTCAATTATGAGAGTAAAATTTCCTTCAATCAGGCTGAAACAATTGTTATTTTTAGTCAATTCATGGGCCAAATTGACTTGGGGATAATTCATGATTATTGCCATGACTAGCAGAGGATTGGCATATTATGAATGAACTCATATAATAGATGAGTTCAGGCAGGAGTTGCCCAAGAGGTATATAATACCAGCGCCTGGCCAATTAATAAAACATCATCATTTATCATTTATCTAGTGATCATTAATAACTACTGTACTTTAGTATATAATTATTGCTGTCCATCTGTCATATATCTGATATTTGTATCTGCTGCCTTTACATCTATATTAGATAGTTTTGTGCATTTATACTTCCTGTGAGAAGTACTAAGTTTACCTTCTGGAGAAGTAGTCCAAATTATAAAGGATTAATCTCCTAATTTTATACGAAGACAGAAGATCTTGTAATTGTTGTTGCCAATAGACTTGATAACAGTGAGTGTACTGGAGTTACTTGGTTATTATTTAGGATTATTGGAGAATCTACTTCCTGATTACAAGCAGGAGTTTCATTAGAAAAGCATGTAGCAGATCCTCAATTTCCTTGTTAAGTCATTTTAACTTGCACCATCGTCTAAAACTCAAAAAACAGTGATCAGATCTGCCCCTGATCACCCATTCTGGGTGCACATTGAGAACAGCTATGCCACTTGCCCCTTGTGCTTTGAGCTTGTTCACCCAAAGTGCAAGTGCCCTATGGCTTCTACCTCAACTGCTTCTGCTTCTCCTCCCTCCAGTGTCAGGTTGGCAGCTGGTTCAGCTCAATTTTTTGAATGGGGCTCAATCCTCCCACCCCCAACCTCAGCAAATTCTGGTGCCACTTCCGAGGCGGCAAGCAATCAAAATTGAAAAAAATTATACAAATTCAAACAATTTGACCAGATTATGGAATCCTAAGTCAATGGCTGACTCAGTTTTAGCCGAGCTGCCATGGTCAACAGCATGTGACCAATAAGCTTCTGCCACTGCCCCAATTCCAGTGGCTGGCCAAGTGTTGGATGAATCCAATCCATTTGAGGCTCTTGAATGGATTGATGAGGATGAATGGCCATACCATGTCAAGCCATATTTCGCTTTGGAGGAATTTTTTGTTGATCCTCCCAAATAATGGCCTTGCCGTTTTCACCCTCAAAATGGTTTTACCATTTATAAAAATATTAATAAAATGGCAGTTGAGGCTGCAGCTGCCCCTGCCAACACCCTACTTCACCAACAACTTCATGGGGCGATGGGGAGCCCCTTGTTGAGGGTATTCCTAGCCCCAATTTTCCCCATGATTTTGAGGAAGATGCAAAATATGAAATTGAGGAGCTCGCTTTTAGTGCAAGCCGCGCTTGCATTGATGTGGCAAAAAATTCTCTTTTTAACCCCAATTATCCTAAAACCCACTGGTGCATCAAGTCTTTCACTTATGTGCCATCTCTCATCACTTTCGCTGAGCATCTTCTTGCTCAATACATTGAGGCAATGGACACCACTGGCCTCATAAATAAAGAAAACCCACAAAAATACCTCCTTATGCCCCATGTCGCTGATGCTCCCACCCTGATGCTGTCCGCCATAATCCACCAGTTAAAGCAGGCGCCAGACAAAAGTTTCCCCAAAGCTTCCTCACCTTCTGATATGGCTTCCTAGGCTGTTTGCTGAGGAGCCATATTAGGAATTTTTTTCTTTCTAATAATCCCTTTGTTTGTAATATTTACAAACAAAGATGTGTGATGGCTCCCCCTTTTGGGTTTGACACCACTAGTGCAAAAAAAACAATATTAAATATTCAGCACAAGAAATTGTTTGGGGATCGACCTTAAAATAACGTCTAAAAATCCCATGGACAAAATGGTAAAACGTAACACAATCAATTTCCCACCCTAGGGAGAAATTTGTATGTCAATCCCAATAATCGGCACAATAGCACTTGCACATGGACCACCCAATTGGGAGTACATAGTGCTATTGAGAGAGGCCAGCTGAAGTCCCAATTTGGGGTGCGTCATATACTCCAATTGATACCAAAAATTCAAAGAAGATGTATTTTGTAAGCAGTATAAATAAACTCAAATTGAGAGGATTCTAGTACAATTTTGCACGTTCTTATTGCGATTTTTGTACCTGGAAATCCTCCTGAATATGAAAGTACTTTACCACCAATAAACCTAGCAATAGGTCATAGTCATATCAGTTCAAAGGCCTTACTGAGGTGGAAAATAAACTGTTGAAATTGCGTGCTAAAATGTGGCTAGGAGATGCCCTAGAGGCGTAAACACTGGTGCCTGGCCTAATGAATAATCATTGATAGTATAATCTTAATAAAGATATATTCCAAATCTCTTTACTGGTTTCTTCTCATAAGTCTTTCTTATGAGTGTCAACAAGCTGGAATCTCAGAATCCACAGCTTGTACCTTTGCTTGCCTCAGTAGAAGTTCCCGATTATGAAGGGAAAATTGAGCCCAATATTAACCAGAAGAGTCAGGTTATTTGAATACACCTAGTGAGTTTCTGACCGGTCAAAATACTGTAAGCCACAGGAAAAATTGAGGATCAATTGGCCAAACCACTTCCCGATTAAGCATGCAGGATCAAATTTATCAAGCAAGAAATTTTCAGAATTTAACTTCCACCAAGAGTTTACAAAGTCAAAATAGGCCTTTATGTGCATTAGTCTGCAAGAGGGAGAATTGACCCCTCTTTTGTTGAGCAATTTATATAGTAAAGCTCAACCTCTACTGCTTGCAAAATTACTATAATTGGATGATGCCATTGCAGCTATCTTGGCCATATTAGCATCCCATCCTTCGTTGGCAATGCATATCATTTCAGTTAAGCGCTCTTTCAAAAATGTACGTGATATCAAGGAGGCCTTGCTAGCGGTAACTGATATCTATGAACTTGACCCTATGTAAGGAGCTCTAAGGCAAGCATCTAATCCAACCCCTATAGCCTCTTTTACAGCTATCTCCCTTTGGAAACCTGCTCTAGTGGAGCTGCCACCACGAAATGCTTCTCTATCCTATGATAATAGCCAGAGGATAATGGCAGTGACAAGTCAGTGCTCCCCTTCATATTCAGCTCAAAAAACCAGTCGGTGAAGGAAGCCATCCCTTTTTCTTGCCCTCCTCCTTCTTCAGAGAGGTCTCCTAGTAGGCTCAATTGTCAAGTCCCGTCAAGCCACAGTCTCTAACCTCTTCATCCTCTCCTCTGGTTGTCCCTCGTTCAAAACCTAAGGCCATGGGGCAGGCCAAACCTGCTACTGCAAAGGCTCAAATCAAAGCCATTACAATCCCAACGTTTCCTCAAAAGGGTAAAGAGGTGGATGAACAACCCCAGGACCTATCCAGCCATAAGGGAAGCCCTAAACCTACCTTACCTCCTACAGGCTCGCTTAAGTGCATTGATAACCCCTCTGATGATGAATCTGGAGGGGGTTGTAAAGATGGCGGTTACTATGTCTTAGGAGCTCCCATTGAAGTGGAGGTACCCGACAGGTTGAACCCAGAAAGTATGGACACAGCTAGGATACCTCACCAAACGTATCCCCATCAAATGCTAAGAGGTTTTGAAGTTATTGACAATGCCAGCGATGCTGACCAGTTCGTTGCTACGTTAATCTAATCCACCCAGTGTGTTCACACCTTGCAGTCTATTCAGGAAAAGTACCCTGAAATTGCTAAAAGACTAGCTTCCACTCTATGGCTAAAGGAGGTCCTCCCTCTTTCCCGGCTTGGGTGGAACCTTACCAAAAGGTGGAGTTCGTCATCAACGGAGTACAGGTCACAGCTATCCTGGACACTGGATTCCCAGTAAACGTTGTGTCATAAAAACTCATGAAAAAGATTAATCTAGCCCCTGACCTTGACTACACCCAAGAGTTTGGTACTTCCAGTCCCTCCAGCATGTTTGATATTGGTGCGTACTCTTCTTTGCCCATCCATTTTGGGAAGCCCATTTTCTCAGCACCAGCGGTGGCCTTGGCTAATAATACCTATGATCTACTCATTGGTACACAGTTTATGCTCAAGTATGAAGGGATTATTAACTTGAAGCAGGGCTATCTCTCCCAGCTTAACTACAAAGTTCCCTTGATTCTGACCAACAATGAGCTTAATAAAAAGGAATAAGCCTGCACCATTGAGTACCATTCCTCCGCCTTATCCATACACTACATGATGGCAGGACGCAACACCAAGATTTTGCCTCCAGCAGTGGACGCTCTAGAGAGAATCCTTTCTATGCTTCCAAAGAGGTTTTAATTAAGGCGGGTGAACAAAAGGTAGTTGACAATAAGGTTAACTTACAAATCCCACCCAATTGCTTATTGCAACTAATCAGCCTTGACGGAGTTAGCCCTTTTGAGCCCAGAGTAATGCTAGGCGTGCTAGACCCAGCCTATCAGCGACCAATTAACCTCCTGGTGGGTAATCTCACCAAGAAGGACATGATTGTCAAGAAGCATCAGGAGACCGGAAGAGGCCTACTAATTCCCATTGAGGACGTCCAAGTTCACTGTATTGGGTCTATGGCGGATATGGGCCTAACTGCTGATCAATAGTTATGTAATCTGACAACTGTTCATATCTTTGATGATCTAACTCCTGCAGAGTTTAATAAAGTTCAAGGTTTATTGGAGCCTATAGTGACATCTTCTCTAAATCTGATTCCGACTATGGACATATGAAGGGTTGGACTCATACCATTGATATTGGGATGCACGCCCTATCCAATCCAAGCACTATATTTAAGTCAAAAGTTGAAGAGCTATAGATGAAAACATAGCCTAAACAGTTGCTGAATGTATTGTTGCTGGTGCCCTTTCAAAGTCCTTGGTCGTCCCCATTTCTGTTAATCAAAAAATGGAGTTCATTGGGTAGTTCTGAACTACCACAAATTGAACAACCTCGCAAAAAATGATAGCTATCCTATCTCCACACATTGATGATGCCCTAGCCCAACTCTCTGGCTCTAACTTCTTTTCCGCCATGGACTTGGCTAGTGGCTATTGGCAAATGGACCTTTATCCTCAAGATCAGGATAAGTGCGCTCTTATCTGTAGTGAGGGTCTCTTCCAACCTACCTGACTACCACAGGGGTTGTGCAATGCGCCCGCATCTTTCCAGCGAGCCATGGACTAGATATTGAAGGATCTAAAGCTTAGATGCGTAATTGTTTATCTTGATGACATCATTGTTGTTATAATTTTGGTTGGTATTGTTGGGATCCGCCATGTGGGTCACACAGGTTAGACACTGAACAACAGACAGAGGATATGGGTATTGTCAGTCCTCCAAACACACTTGAAATTATAAGAAAATAGGAGCAATTGCCCTAACAACACTTTTTGTTATTTTAATAATTAAAGCGACTTTTCGCTGCTCTGCTCCCTCTCTACTATTAACAACCTCCCTCTTTCAATTGCCCATCTCACTTATATATCAGCAACTTCAGATTATACCATTCTTGTAGCTTAAGCTATTCTATTCCGCAGATTCTCTTTGGTTTCAACTGGTATTCTTCAATTCTCTATCACCCTAATTTGAGGCGATCTAAATTATATTTTATCTAACTGAGGCAAGACAACCAGGGGACAGACATTACCAATGCTCAAAAGATCTAAAGTCCCACAATAAAATAAAGTCAAAACGAGATTGAAGGATTCACTCAAACTGACACAAAATTGAAACAAAATAATAGCCAAGTCGGAAGCAGAAACCGCTAGCCATCCATGATTTTGGGTGAAGGGGGATCAGGAGGCTCTTCTTCCTCATCTGTTGAGGACATGTAGCGGCACAAAGTGGATAGCAATGGTGTGGGCGCATCATGGAAATGGGGGTCAAGATAATAAATGGGTGTTTGCAACTTAATGTTCGATGAGGAGGGTGTAAATATAGTCTGCAAGTGCTTTTTCCGCCTCAAGGCGTACTTTGATAAGGTGGCGATGGTAGCAAGGTTGTTGCAGGTAATGCAGGTTTTTGGGCCTAACTTTGCAACCACTGAAACTTTTTTAACTGCTGAATTTGCCACCTGATAGTATCAGAGATGGTCTTTTTGCTGTTTTGGAAGCATGGTACTAGGTAGGATAGGAGGTGGCAGGCCCGTAGCCAGTACTGCAACTTATCTTGCAATGGCTTCATGGGTTGGGCAATATTTTGGGAAGGCAATTGCCTCTTCAGCTAGTTGGTGGTCACTTTTGAATGGGGTGGCATCAGGGTGAGGCGCATAATGACGCTTTGGGAATTGGGCCGCATAATCAGTATTGAGGTACATTTCAAATGGGAGGGGGCCCAGCCAATTTGGATTCAGTGATAAACTTGCCCAATTCATCAACCTCAACCAAATAATCCCATGGATTTTGGCTGAATTTGATTGGGTTGTTTGCATATGGGTTATCTGTTGCATTTGGCTGGGTGGATAGTTTAAAACTTACTTTAGTCCATTCTGGCTCCTGTATGATGGGTGAAGGAGAAGAGGTTCGTTGAGGTAATTTTTGATTTTTTTTGATTCAGTGGTTGCTGTGGCTACCACTTTGGGGGGAAGGGGGAAGTATATTGCTCCATAAAAAATGTTATTGGATTGGCTATGGGGTCATTGTGCATAGAGTCAGGTGTGGATGCCATGGCTTGTGAGCTGGAGGGGAAGCGCCGTTTTGAATGGTCCAGTTCAAAACAGGCAGGGAAAATGGTGCGCCCTCCATCCACTTGAGCTCAAAAAGGAAGGTTTGGGGCAGAGGGGATAATTGTGCCAGGGGTATTGAGAGGTCTATTTCTGTTAATGCTGGGAGTATAGTCGCAAAGGTGCAGGGTCCTGCGAGGCGAGTGGCTCCATTGAGAACCACAAATTGTATCATGGGATCAGAACCATATTCTGATAATCCAGCGATAATTTCATTCATTAGAATTTTGGGTGGTAGGTGGGTAGGAAACCTGAAAACTGAGCCACAAGGTGGTATCAATTGGCAACCTGGTATGAGTAGTTGGGAGGGGGTGCCCTGGAACACCAGGGGGATGGTAGCTGCTACTTCAGCATCAGCTTCACTTGAGAAGCTAAGATCAAAATACCATTTAAAGGGGAGGAAGTCAATAAAGCCTGCAGGCTGCATAACAGCCAAGGCTAATTAAATAATTGCTTTATCTGAATAGGGGAACAACTTGCCATATTCAACCCAAAGGATGAATCACATGTTGCTCTGGGGGAGAACAAGGGGGCAGCATGGCACCGCCTGGATTTAGGAAAATGTAAGGCTAAGTCCTTAGGTGGGACATAGAATGCTAAAGTTTGGAGGGCTAGCCAATCCAGCTCGAGCATATTATAGCAATGGCTGAAAAAAATTAGAGGTGGCATACCACTGCCCCACGTGGGGCAGCGGGCTTCAAATGCATCAACATAGGAAACTTGAATAGGGCGATGTCAAGTGGAGCTATTTTTACTAAATTTTAAACTACGATTCAGCCAAAAGTGAGCAATTTGAGAGTGAGAATCTTTGTGATCTAAATTGTATTTGTTGAATGTTGACATCACCTTATTACCTTATTTGTAAGCGAGCAAATAATAATTGTTATATCCCAATATCGCCTCATCTCAATGCGCTCAAATACTTGTAATTATCCTAGTCAGCGGATTCTTGCCATTCCACCATAGCTCTTCAGGGCTTATCATCCATTCATATCAGAATCTCGACATTACCCCCCTTTTGACTGGATGCTAAGTATCTTATTGTTTATACACCTGGAGAAACTTTGCATGTACACAATTAATGATTTGACCACTTTCTGGGTTCTTGATGGTGTATGCAACAACGCCAGTTTTCTTGACTATTTTTAATAGACCAACCCAGATGTTGGCCAGCTTATTTTTCCGCCCAAACCTGTGCTGGTCGTGGAACAAATTTATCTCACCTTCTTGGAACTGAGCCAAACCACTATGGCATACTTGATCAGCAGCCTGATTCTTAATCATCTTAGCCAAGCTGACTGAGTACACTTCCATTTGCAACTTGATCAACGTGTCAGCTAAATTAGTCAAATAATAGTGGGGATCCATTCTGCCAGTATCTTTAATGCACAAATAAAGCAATGTAGGAAGAGTGGGGTGTCATCCGTATAACATTTGAAAGGGCTTTTCCCCATGGTGAAATGATGGCTGATATTGTAAGCAAAGATGGTGGCAGGCAGGAGGGAACTCCAATCAGAGGGTCTATGGTTACCAGCTTCAGAAGGATGTTCACCAGGGTTCCATTAACCCGTTTGACCATTCCATTGGACTTGGGGGTGATACGGGTTCATAAGAACCCTGCAAATTCCCAAGAGATCGTTCAACTTGTGAAGGATGTGCGAGGTGAAGCTGGTTCTGTTATCAGTAAGAATGAACTGAGGGCAGCCATGTTGCTGGAAAATACATTCCATTACAAGCCTGGTCACTGTGACCACCCCCAAATCGCATATTGCCCACGCTTCATTCCACCTGGTCAGGTGGTCAATAGCCACCAGAATGTACTTACAATGATTGGCTCCCGTTGGCAGAGACCCAACAACATCAATGGAAACCGTGTGCCAAGCAAAATGTGGTTTCATTAACTGGTATGAGGTCTTCTGGCGGAATGACTTTTCCACTTGCACTATTGGCAACAGAAAATAGTTTCAAGCACGTGAAAGTTCATGATTTCCCTATAGTACTGAGGGAACAACAACTCCATTGTTTTGTGCACACCCTCATGTCCAACTGCCTTGTGGTCAAACAATAATAATCCTAGGCCATGCTAAAGGTCATGGAAAACTCACTGTAGAATCGCCAATCTGCTTGTACAGTTCCCCATTCCATTAAAAGGTATTCACTTGCATCTCGTTTAGCGATTTGATCACTTGGGCTGGTTCATCATCATATTTTCCGCTGAGCATCTTATCATACATCACATCGCTGAGATCCACTGTCACAGCAATGGTTGGTAATTGAGATAAACAATCGCGTTCTGATGCTTTACTCCTGGGTGGTGATGGATCTCAAAGTAATAAGCCTGAAGCTTAAGAGCCCTCGAGCTAAACGCATCAGGATCCTTAAGGTTCTGCAATCAATATAATGACGTGTGATCTGTTACAACTTTAAACTTTACCCCATGCAAGTAGACCCTAAATTGCTTATATGCGTAGATCAACGCTAAGCACTCCTGCTCTGTCACAGTATATTATGCTCATGGCAGTTCAGACTTTGACTGCAGTATGCAACGGGATGCTCCTCTCCATTATCTTAATGAGAAAGGACCGCCCTAACAGCGGAAAGAACCACATCCATCTGGACATAAACTCACTATTTAATTTTGGATAGCGTAACACTGGAGCACTGATCAGCGCCATCTGAAGTGTATCAAAGGCGTATTGACGACGTTCCATCCATCTAAAAAAGGCATCTTTTTTAAAAACTCAGATAGCAGCCTTCCAATAAAGCTAAAGTTAGGGATGAAGCACCAGTAGTAACTGACCATTCCCAAAAATACCTGTATATCGCATTTACTATTAGGTGTAGTCATTTTCTGGATGGCCTCCACCTTGGCCGGCTGTGGTTTCAGCCCCTTGGAGTCTACCACAAACCCAGGTATTCCAACTGGTCCTTAAAGAAGTTACATTTTGAGGCTTGATCTTGATGTTTTCCTCAGAGAGCTGGTAAAATTCTGCTTCTAGATGATCAAGGTGCTCAGAAAAGGCTTGAGAATAATCATTGATATTGTTGAGGTATACGAGGACAAATGATAACTTCAGGTCACTGATAATAATGTCCATGGCTCGTTAGAACGTAGCCAGGGCATTACGAAGCCCTTGAGGCATATGGTTCAATTATAACAGGGCTTTTTATGTGATTATGGTGCATTTATCCTGTTCCGCCATGGGCAACTTAATTGCCAGTAACCCAATATCATTTCCATCACTGAGAAGTAATGAGCTCCTCCTAACCAATCCAAAGCATTGTCAATCCAAGGCAAGTATGAGTTCTTTTTTGTAATACTATTGAGCTTCTGGTAGTCTATTACTATGCAGTTGGTGCCATCTTTTTTTACAATCAGAATGGGTGGAGCATACGGACTCTTAGACGGTTTGAGCATTCCTTGTTCTAGCAACTTATCAATTTACTCAGTGACAATGTCTTCTGCTGCCCTCAATTGGCAGATTGGCTGAGACCTTATGGGGGGATGATTTCCTGTGTTCAATCAATGGACCACCCCTGAGCACACCTAAATTGTGGTTGTCAAAGGCAAAAATCTCCTTATACTTCTAAAATAAAGCTATCACTTGGACTTTTTGTTCTTCTGATAGCCCTATTAAATTCTTCCGTGGTACCATTGTCATTACACTGGGTGGCGATCAATAGTTAAACCAAATTTCTCTAATGAACCAAACTCGTGAACCTGAAGGACCTCCTCAATTAAGGTCAAGTGTAAATATGCTACTATATGGTGTCAGAGGATTTGCATTGGTTTGCTCTGGAGATTTGCTAACAAAAACTTGATCTCTCCATGCCCTGGGAGTATGATCCCTGGAGCCACATAAGGCTCATTTCCGCGTTTGCTGATAGGGCCCAATAACCTCCTCATAAAGCCTGGCAGGCACTTCCACCTCTAACTTGGTGTTCACTAGGACTTGGTGTCTGGAAGGAATAGATATAATCCCTGCAGCTCGGAAAAGTAGCCCTTGATATTCTTATATCTGCTGGGGAAGGGGCCAAGTTTTGCTTTTTAGTCAATGATAACGGACTGGAATCATTCTGTCACTATATGCAAGATTGATATGGCCCATGTGCACCGGATCCTTTGGCACTCCGCTAGAGCTAAAGTAAATTGGGATCCATTGTCCCAAAATTGTGAAGGTCTCCTCCATCATATTAATAACAGCCCTGAAATGTCGAAGGAAAGCAGTCCCAATTAGCAAGTCATAATTACTGTTTGGTAGCACTATTGCAAGAGCTACAATGACAATGGACCCAAACCGCAAAGGTAGCACACTGTACGCTCCCTCAGAGATGGTGCTTTCTGCTCCAGTGGTTCCATACACCATTTGATAATCCACATCAGGTTTCAACGTCAACTTCGCCATCAACTTAGTAAAAACTATGTTGACTGGAGCGCCTGTATCTATTATAGCTCGAACTCTATTTTTTGCTACAAAAATATCACAATATGTACACTTAGAATAAGAAGAATATCTACTGTTTAATACATGGACATTTATGGGATCTCTTTTTCCAGATCACTTATTATCCCCTCACTGACTTTGGGGTATTATTTTAGTTTTAAAAGCCCCAAGAGGCTCCTAGTGCAGGCAACTATTGCGGGATGGAGACCTAGGTACTGCCCCCACCACACTAGGGCTGCGCGAATCTAAGCACCACTGAAAATGTGGGCCTGACTGCGATTGGGAGTAGCTTACGCTACCCCTAAACTAACATATGCCCGCCCTGTTTAAGTACTGGGCAGCTCGTCTGCACAAGCCAGGACAGGCGATATGCCTCTCATCCCCCTTGCAGGGGACAAGACCTGATGACCCAGATTTAAGGCCCCTGAGGGGTAAGAAGCTGAAGCCCTCCCCTTTGTCACCTGCTTTTTTAGCGGAGTTATGCTCTTCAGCCCCTTTTTGTCCAGGAAGCCATGGAGTCCTTTTGGATCAAATGTAACTTTCTTTCATGATCACTTTCGCCACCAGCCAGCTCATGCCAACCATACTGGCAGCTAGCCAAGCTTCAGGACAACTTGGCAAACTGCAGCATTTATTGTAGGCAGGTGCACCAAAGTGCAGCCAACCAGGATTGCCCCTCCCTTGTCCTGGGGTCCACAACCGTGCAACCCCAGCTTGTGGGGAGGCCGTTTGACAGGCACCTTTTCTGACTTGTACCCCCCTTCCTGCCTGTATTCTCCCCTCAAGGAGTGATAGACACCAACAAGAAAAGGTCGGCACAGTTATCACTACCATCCCTCACTTCTTTCAGGCTACTTCAGGACCCAACCAATGTGCCTCTTTGGGTTCTGGTGTTAGCTACTCACCCATGTTTCCACAGGTAATCCCTGGTTGTGCCATGTGGAGGCCCCAGCTTGCCCTAACTAGCTCACCACTTTGGGGTATTCTTTAACAATGGCGTCTATCAGAATGGCAACAGTTACTCCTTTCAGAGTTGGCTCATCTGCGGCAGAATCCAGCTTGTCCAAGGAAGCTTGATCAAGCATTTGGAAGGCATATGGCTTCAGTTTCTCCTGAGGTTCTTCATCGTCTGTAGCCTTGGCTTGCGCTTGTATCACTACATTCACTCCTCCAACTGGTTGTGATATAAAATCCTGTCATTGTATTGAGGGACTTCCGCAGGATAGACTACTATTGATTCAGGGATGTTTGGGGTTGGGATTGCAGCGGTAGAGAGTCATGTCTCTACTCCACTCCATCTTTTTGATGGTAGTATTGATCTTGTTGCATGTAGTGAACATGGCAGTTAGGGCAACTACGTGTTAAGTGACAGGTTGACCTCATGCATAGAAACTAACCCCATAAAAGCTGCATCCTTGATTTTCATAGGAGGGTCTAGGTCAGAAATTTTTTTTGTTTGGCGTAACCAGGGCCAGGTTGATAAGACGATTGCTGGCGGTCAGCATAACTAGGTCTGGGTCAGTAGTTAGGTTGCCGACAATTTTTGTAAAAAGCCCCAGGGCGGTAGTCAAACTGTTGAGAATAGTTTTGCTGAGGACGAGGTGTGGAATTATAGTAGGGTTGGGGGTTGCTAGGCGGAGTGTGGGCCAGACAAGCGTATTCCCCCAAATAGGAGGGTCCAGCAGAGGTGGTAGTCTTTTGTTCCATATTTGACAGCGGGAAATTAGGGATATGTGGCGCAAGAACTGCACAAATCTTGAGCAGGGGAACGTCATCATCCAGAATTAGCAAAATGGCATTGTGAAGCTCATGGTATGGCTTCACCGTAGATGTCACTGCAATGCACACATCAGCTTCCACAAAATATCCTGCCCCAATCAGCATGTGAGCTTCTACCGTAAATTGATCAGCAAACTCCATGAGGGTCTCATTATGTCGGAACCTAATAGTCCTGAATTCAGCCTTTCACTGTGACATCTTTGAGGTACCCCAGAACAGTCAAAGCACAGTATCCTTTACATCTTGGT
Source organism: Massospora cicadina (assembly GCA_022478985.1). Taxonomy (NCBI): domain Eukaryota; kingdom Fungi; phylum Entomophthoromycota; class Entomophthoromycetes; order Entomophthorales; family Entomophthoraceae; genus Massospora; species Massospora cicadina. The sequence goes on along the minus strand of JAKSZP010009525.1, from coordinate 34,531 downwards.
AGGTAACGAGCTGCTTGGGAGGTAGCAGGTGACTTGATCGGCACTTCTGACATCTAATGCAGATATAAACAGTTTTTCTTATGTTGATCAGATGCACCTTCCACTGAAAACTCAATAAGTTTGAAGAAGCTTGGATATTCTCATTTTGACCAAATGGAGGCAGCTTCTCAATATTAACCTCTTCATGCCATTAATAGACGCGACTTTTTGGGGCATACTGAGGAATGGGTTAAGATCCAAAAGCAGTCTCTTAATGAGGAGCTAGTCCAGCGGAGGTTGGGACGTCCGCTGCTTTGGAGGTAGCATGGCCTTTTGCCATGGGTAGCACTGCCATCACTTGAGGGAATTGGTGCTCCAATTCATACTCATATCCAGAGCTACCCTCCTAGGTGTACTAGCTCTAACCAGCGTCATATTCCTCATTGTAGGGTACCCCCTTGTCATTCTTCCTCTTCCCAATAAGAGGTCTGGGAGGTACTGGTCAATTTCCACTTCACGCAATGCAGTCATTTGGTGGTGTCATCCAAGCAATTGGCAAGTTCCTTGTTTTGTTGTCCCAGAATTTGCATTTGACTAAACGTAATGTCAAGCTGGTGCATAATGGCATCCCATTCTTAAATAAATTCATCCTGTTTCTTAAGCACTGCGTCTAAAGTGAGTTTGAGTTCCTCATATCCAACTGGTGCAATGCTTCATGAGGATTCCCCAGCCAAGCAGTCCTGATGAGACATATCCAGTGACTGGAGATTTTGAATTTAAGTGGTTGATCAATGGGCCCCCTGTAGTGAGCACCACTGTTATAATTTTGGGCGGTATCGTTGGGATCTGCCATACAGGTCACACAGGTTGAACCCACTGAACAAGGGATGGATGATGTGAGGATTGTTGGTCCTCTGAACAAATTAAAGTTATTTTAAAAGTACAAAGCAATAAGCTCCAACCACAGTAATTTATTTATTTTAATATATGAAGATCCCCATATTGATAATAAGGGTCCCATGGTCCTCTTATCTTGAATAAAAATTATCAGATCCCTTTTTGCTTCATCTTTTAACCCTATTAACAATCCCCTCCTTTTATGTCCCATCTCACTTATATATCAGCAACTCAGTCAATACCACTCCTTTGGCTTAGAGTATTTGTTTCCACCGTATTTCCAATTGGTTCTGGCAAAGTATGGTATTTTAAATTTCTATCGCCTTAGTTCAAAGCAATTTACTCAATATTTGTCAAATGTTGACATCGCCTTATTGCCTTATTTGTAGGCGATCTAATTTTAATCACTATATCCCAATATCACCTCATCTCAAGGCGCTTGAATACTCATAATTATCATCCTTGTTAGCGGATTCTCGCCATTCTACCATAGCTCTTAAGGGCTTATCGTCCAGTCATATCAGAATCTCAAAAACGGTGTTCTCCAAGACTTTCAATGAATATCTCACTCACCTTAAGGAGGTTTTCAGCGCCTATGAGAGTCCAATATCAAATTAAACCCTCCAAATGCACCATTTTCCAGAGAAAATTAGACTTCCTTGGACACGCCATCTTAGGAAGGAATCCAACCCCTACAGGATAAGGTTGAAGACATAGCAAAAATGCCTCCCTCTATAAATCTGCGGGGTATTTAGGTATTTCTGGGCATTATGGGATATTTCCATCAGTTCAATCCCAAGTTCACCCAGCTCAGTGAGCCCCTCGTCCGCCTCTTGGCTAATAACACTCCTTTTCATTTGAGTGCTGAACAAAAGGCCGCTTTTGAGACTTTGAAGGAGCTATAGCAAAGAAGGCCGATCCTCCGCCACCCTGACTATGGTAATCTCTTCATGTTGTTCACAAATGCCTCTTATTATGCTGTTGGAGCTATCTTGGATCAACTGGATGAGCATGGGATTGATCATCCTGTTTCCTAATTCAGAAAGATGCTCTCAAAAGCTGAACGTAACTACAGCGTCACTGAGAAGGAGTGCCTTACTATCTTGCTCGCTGTGAAGTACTACCGCCCTTTTTTATATAAAACTTTCTTCAAAGTGGTTACTGACCATGCGTCCTTAAAGTGGTTGCAGAATATGAAGGACCCCACAGGATGGTTGGCTCGCTGGGCTTTGAAGCTCCAGCATTATGACATGACAATTGAGCATTTGGTGGGAACTCGCCATATGAACGTTGATGGGTTGACGCGGTTGCCTGTCCTTCACTTAGACAATAGTGAAGCTGAGAGGCTACATGATCTCCTAATGACTCCTTATGCGTGGGCTGAAGAGGGCGAACCTGCACAAAAGATGCTAGCTTGGCATTCCCAAAATACCAAGGTGGAAAGTGGGAAACTATACAAGAAAGTAGGGGTAAACTGGTTGCCCTATCTCCGGCCATCTGAGCGAGTAATGTTATCCTGGAGTCTCACACTGTCCTGGGGCATGGCGGTGTAAGAAAAACTTTCAAGTGGATTAAAGAGCTTTAATACTGGTTGGGCATTATGGAAACCTTAACTGAAGTCCTGGATGCCTTCCTGACTTGTAAAAAGCAGTCCAGCTTCAATACTAAATTTCAATATCAACCTACCACCTCTCAACTGCCTTTCCATACAATAAGTCTTGATGTGGTTGGCCCTTTACCCAGACTACTGAGGGAAGTTGATATATCCTGGTAGGTATTGATAACTTCACCAAATGGATTGAAGCGGTTGCTCTTCCTGCCCAGACCGCCAAAGCTACTGCCACCTTCTTCTATCAACATATTTTCATCCAGCATGGTTGTTCCCAGGTCCTGCTTTGTGACAATGGGAAGAATTTCACCTCGTGGTTGATAAAGCTTTTAGCTTCTTCCATGGGGATGCAGCAACTTTTCTCAGCCCCTTACAGCTCTATCACGAATGATACTGTGGAAAGAGAAAATGGAACTCTGGTTTCCATATTATGGAATATGGCCAGCTCAGATCCTCTACAATGGGACCAATTCTTACCTAGTGCACTCATGGCCTACCGTATCAGTTACCATTAAATACTTAAAATGTCTCCCTCCACATATTATATGTTCGGGAACAAGGGGTACCATCCCTGCTAGTAAAAGACGTCTTTTCTGGTAGGACATATGATCCTGAAAAAGCCTTTAAAAATTGTCACAACGCATCATTCAGCTGCAGTCTGATGCCATGATGAACCTAGCTAAAAGTTTCACCAAAGAAGGGGTAGCCACAAATGAGCATAAAGCCCACCCTTCATTTCAAATGTCACACTTGGTGTTGTAATACCACAATTATATCACTCCCAGAAGTGAGACGCTCGGGTCTATTTGGGATGGCCCTTTTCTAGTCACTTATAAGCAAGGGGATGAGTACTCCATTTAGTCCCTTGCTAACGGAGTTACTGTAAACAAAGTGTTGGATTTAGGATAGGAGAAGCTCGCCTGGGTGCGTTAAAATTTAAAACCAACAAATAAGGAGTTTAAAACCACTTAAATTTAATAAATTAAATAGGCACTTAAAACTAGAAAGTTGTAGGGCTTTTATAGTTTTATTAAGTGTCATGGGGTTAAGGAAATAAATGAACCCTCTCGATATATGACCATTCAGTATTTAAAAATGGTATTGAGAGTCAAAGGGAATTCATGGTAAGTTTGGGACGGCTTATTGCATTCCAAATAAGGAAATATGTGAGTTCAGCCTATCTAAGCTTGGAAAACTCGCTTCAATTTAGCTGAACGATGGATGGGGAATTATTGATATTCAATATGTACCCATGGGGTAATGATTTAATGTAATTTAGTCGACCACATTAGCTAAAATTATTGCACCTTGGAGGACCTCTGCCGCGCCTATAAAAAGGGGGTCCCCACTTAGGTATTGTAATAAAATTAGATGTGGCTGGGGGAGAACCCTTTGATAGATGCCCCAGAATAGCCCATGAGGTCAGAGAAATCTGATTACCTGATTTCAAGATAATAGCCCGTTTGGTATTTGGAGAAGTGTTTCCCCAATTTGCAGGGTTCCATTAAAAATTGGTCAGGGTCTTTTGGCTGATAAAATCGTTCATATCATTTAAATCATCATCATTATTATTAAGAACTTGTAAATGTCTGACATTTCCATGCTTCAGCCCATTTTAACCCAAAACAATCTTTTCTTGGAGCCATGAGGGCAAATGTCCGACATCACCCCTCAAGAATGTTGGGGGGAGAACAGGGCCGTAGGAAGCAGCCATGTACCCAATTCATGGTGATACTGGTAGCCAACAATTTTATAGAATGCTTGTCACCTCTCTTGTAGGTGACAGTGAAGGGACCCTCTCAAATAGATCCAAGCTTGCTACTTCTTGGTGTGACGCGGTTATGGTAATATAGGACCAAGTCAGACACTTTGAAGGAAGTTAGGTGAGCCTGAATCTCATTGGCCGCTTGTCCCTCTTTTGTAAAATGTTTTAGCTAAATTTGTCATAGCCTCTGAATGAAGCTGAATGATACGTTGAGCCAATCTTCTATATGGCATTTCAGGTTCCTCAACTTGAGAGGAGAAAACCTCTTTAGCTAAAAGGGCGGGTATCCCTGGTTCCCACTCATACAGAACACAGAGTGGGGACATTTTCAGAATCCGTGTGATAACTAAACTGGTATGCCATAAGAGCACTGGGTAGGGATTGATCCCAGTGAAGTGGATCAGAGGAGGCCATTTTACGCAGGATGGAAACTAAGGTTCCATTGGCTCTTTCCATAGTTCCATTGTAAGAGGGATTATAGGGGCTGAGAAGAGTTGTTGGGTCCCCATAGACATAACTGAGGAACTTGCTACTATGGAGGTGAAGTTCTTACCATTATCACAGAGTAGTACTTGGGGACAACCATGGCGAGTGAAAATATTTGGATGTAAAAATGTTGTGGTGCTCTTGGACGTTTGGGCATGGAGGGCTGCGGCTTCACCCACTTAGTAAAGTGGTCGATACCTACTAGAATAAATTTATTACCACTGGTAGTCGGTTGGAGGGGACCTGTAAGTCCCAGGGAACGTCCCCTGGCTCTTGATTGGGCCATCTTCCTGTTACCAAGTAAAAAGATACTGAAGAGGATGGCAGTATCCCTTGTTACTCAAGGAGGTCTCACTCACGTAGTAGATGAGCAATGGGTAACAGCTCTTCTACTTCAGATCCCACCCCAGTACCCACACTCACCTCAGCAGAACTGTTGTGGGGAATAAGTGAAATCTGCACCAAGATTGTCGAATTGAAATTGGTCAGATCTAACTTGAGTGGCAATCTGGATGATGTCTGATTCTCAAATGGCTGGAAAGGCATGAAGACTGAGGTATCAGCTGGAATGCCTGACAGAACCAATTTGATCAATATGTCAATAGAACTAACATCAGGTGCCATTGACGAGGGTTAAAAGCCCTCTGTTGGCAATTTGGGTGTTGCGGCTGATGTGATGCCATTGACTGAACGGATGGTTCAGCAACTGAGTGTGGGCAGGTTGGGTGTCCCAAACCCGTTCCAAACCAAATGGACCTGCCCCTATGTGGGGTGGCCTTGGGGAATTCCCATCACTTGTCAGGCCAAACACCATCATGCCAACCGTCAGAAACTTAGCCAAGCCCCAGTTCAGACATTTGAGGTCAAACTGACAGCGACTCAGCCCACTGCCAAATTTTGAAATGTCAGTTCTCAAGGAACAAACCTGCCCATTCCTGAACAATTCACTGGTTAGGTTGAAATTGCATGACCCGATCCCAGCTTGTCACTACCCCAATTGACCACTATTTTATTAGTTGCATAGCACTGAGAAAATTGTTGGTCGATTTTCTTCCTTTTCCTTCATAAAATTTTACCAAAAAACTAAATAATTTTTATTAGCTCTTCTGACCGCATCCCTGATGGCATTTCCCTGGTGGCCTGTCAGTCCATATACCAGATGGGCTCTACCAGTACTTTTGGTCACTATGGCCCCCTCTGTCATCAATTGGGTTCAGCGAGTCCAATATTTTTGGCTCTACAACCCCATTATCACTAACTTCCAGCAGCAATATATGGGGATCTTGTGGCCTTATGTCCACCAATTGCAAGAGAGAATCTGTCTCCTTGCCGCCCCAGTTAAAAATGGCTCTATATGCTGAGGATCTCATTGAGACTATCTCAGTGATTCCATCCCCTGCAGCAAGACCCCCTGGGTCAGGAGTGGGGTCAGTGTGGTTTGTCGTTGGGATCATTCTCACCATGTTGCTGCACCAACACTTTGTCATTTCCCATTGCCTGGCTCCATATCAAGTCGTTCAGTCAGCAATGCCTCTGGCATTCTGGCTTGCTTTTTGGGTGCTTACGCATCCCAACTGGCAGGCTAGTCTAAACTTCTTCTGCCTTTTCCATGACATAATCGACCATCCATTATTTCCAGCCACTTCTGCCTTGTTCTTTGAATTGGGCGCCGCAGTGGTTACTCTATACCAAATGAATGTGCAATCAGTAGCTTGCTGTTTGTTGTTTGTTTGGTCACTTTCAGACTTTAGGAGAAATATCCGCTCTACCTTGGAAAATCTTCTTCAAGCCAAACAAGCTGCGCAGATTGCATCTCCTCCTTCCTCTGGTCTGGAGGGAAGAACGAGTGTCCCCTCCCAGGAGATCGCCAATCAAGTTCTCAACGCACTCACTGAAGTGCAAATGCATACAGCAATTGCACTTAATAATGCTTCTGTGTTATCTCATGCCCAACAAGGGCTTGCGTTGTTAGACGCTGTGGATGGGAATGCCCGCCGTTGGGTGAGAGGTCTTTTGCGTTTTTCCTCACAAGCAGGAGACTCCATCCCACTGATGGGTGTTGTGTTGGCCTCCCTGAAACCCCCTGTGTCCCAATCAGACCATTTGTTAAGACTGATCTATGCCAAGGCTGAAGCCCCTAGCTTGGTTTCTTTGATTTCTACCTTTCATTAACTGGCCCCCGCATCAGGTCTATCTATTAATATGCTTCATGCAGTCTTTAGATCGGGCTTGGATTTGGGTTCTGATCGTCACATGGTCTGGTCTACCATCCAAGAATCAGTAGTTCAAATATGTGACTCTGCAATTACTATCAATGCCTTCCCCCGCCATGTTTCCCATTATCAGAAGGGGAATTTTATGATAGGATTACCCAACAAAAATGCAGATGACGCTTGTCTCTGAATCAGTAGTATACTTGGGTACCAATCTTGCCATAACCCCCAAGTACGAGTTGGCAGTTACAGAGTTATCTATTAATGATTCTGCTAAGCCCAGACAGAGGAAATCATTTCCCCAACACTCGTACTTCCAATTTTCACTCCAGCAAAGGACCCCAATCTTACCCCCAATATACCCGTTATTTCTTCAGTTGCAAATGAGTCAGTCAAATCTTCCAAAAAAGAACTTCGCTTATTTCCTTGTAACTATACAGATTAGTGTCAGCCCGCATCATGTCTCCTTTGAAGCTCTGGTGGATACCGGAGCTGCAGGGAACTTCATGAGTGTTGAGTTGGCACAACAATAAATATGGAAATGAATGTGGGCTCCTCAGTAATGGTGGCCTCATCTGCTTATCAGTCCTTGTATGTCGTTCACTGACCAGTACCATTTTCCACACCAGTTCAACTTCTGTGATCGTTTTTCAGCTATGCCAAACTTGGTGTTTCTGGTAATCTTAGGTGTGGGGTGGTGGTACCAACAGCATGTGAATATTCATTTAGAGTCTAATATGTTGTTGTTTACCAATGATGATTCAGATGGAGAGTTCCCTCTGATCAACACCCTCAAGAATATACAAGGAATCAGCTCTATCACTACCCTGGTTACTTCTGCGGGCATTACGGCCAATTTCCCTGAAAAATTAATGCAATATCAGAGAATCTTTGACATGGAAAAGGAGGATCGCCTGCATAAGCACTCTATGTATGATTGTGGGTTTCAAACAACCGTGAAGTTGGTGAACATCAACTGTCCGTTGTATCCCCATACAGCGGAGGAAGAAGTTACACTCAATACCTGGTTGGACGATATGTTGAAAAAAGGTTGGTTGTTAAAAGAGACCTCACCCGTTGCCTCCCCCATCATCTTTGCCAAAAAATCGGATGATTCTCTCCATCCCTGTATGGATTACAGTCATTTGATTAAAATAACAGTTTCTGATCCCTACTCATTGCCTCTGGAGCAGACAATCGGCAGGCAATTGCCAAATCCTGTGTGTTCTCAAATCTGGATCTGGTGAATACTTTCAGCTAAATTCAGGTAATGGAAGGGCAGGAATGGTTAACTGCAATCTGAATGAAGCGAGGCATTTTCGATTTCATATAATGCCCTTCGGGCTGAAGAATGCTCCTACTATGTTTCAAAGGATGATTGACAATGTACTGGGTGACCTCCGGTTTACTTGTGCAATTGCATACATTGATGATAGCCTGTTTCACTCCCCAACTCCCGAACAACATGCTACTGACTTGGAAGCAGTGGTGGTCGCCTTGCATAAAGCAGAGTTGTTCCTCAAAGCTTCCAAGTGTGACTTTTATAAGGAGGAGATTACTATCCTCAGGAACCTGGTTCTTAAAGATGGTGTCACAATCCCTCCCAACAAGTTAGATGTGATCCAAGATTGGCCAACTCTGACTATGCAGAAAGAACTTTGTAGTTTCTTGGGAACTATCATCTTTCTAAAAAAATTTCCACAGCACTTTCCCAGTTGGCCGCACTACTCCAACCCCTTACTGGGAAATAAGTACCATTTTGTTAGACGCCCAAATGTCAGCAGGCGTTCAAATTGATCAAGTTGGTGTTCATTTCTCCGCCTATCTTGAAACATGCCAATCCCACCAAACCGTATATTGTTGCATGCGATGCCTCATTGGTAGCAGTGGTAGTGGTATTGCTTCAAGAGCACGATGGTCTTGAACATCCAGTTGCTTACTTTTCCTGAAAGTTCACAGCCATGGAGCAGTCTTGGGCCATTTATGACAAGGAATTGGCAGCTGTTGCATGAGCATTAACTCATTGGCGGTATCTATTGCAGGGTGCCCGCCATGAATTAATAGTCTGCATGGATCACCAGGCCCTTTTTTATTTCTGCAAACCCCAAAAATTGGCACATAGGCAGGCCTGAACCTATTGGGACCTATGCAGTTTTAACTTTAAATACAAATTTGTTAAAGGTGCGCTCAATATACTTCCCAATTTCCTAAGCCACAGTCCCACCCACTTTCCCTCGGAACCTGAGGAAGTGGATCTCATTACCATGATCCCTGCCTCTCAGATTCTGTCAATTGTTCCCCCCGTTGTTTCCTCCATCATGTTGGCTCCCGATGCCCCGTTATTGGCTCAGGTTTTAGCCAGTCAAATAGCCTGCCCTGAGGGCGTGGAGTTGGTCAAGCAGTTGGTTCACTCGAGTCACAAACACTCCCTATACTCCTTAGAAGAGGGACTCATTTACTTCTGTTCTTGCATTTGGGTTCCCCCCTCCTTCTGATCAGAGGTATTCCATGCACATCATGATCCCCCCGGTTGGACATCCTGGTAACAAGAAATGCATTGATTTGATCAAGTGAACCTTTAATTGGGCAGGACTGACCAAAGAGGTCCACAGCTTGGATCGCCAATTGTGTTACTTGCGCTAGGGCCAAGTCAGATTGCTCCAGAAAAAATGGCCTCCTGCACCCACATCAGGCGGAAGGTCCATGGACCTTGGTGTCCGTAAACTTTATCATTGAACTCCACTGTTCTAACAGATTCACAGCGGTGATGGAAATGGTGGATTGTTTCACGAAATTTTCCCTTTTATCCCTTGTACTTCCACAATTACATTGGAAGAAACTGCCCATCTTTTTGTAAACCATGTGTTTTTGATGTTCGGTCTTCCCCAGGAGATCATCAGTGACTGGGGTTCACAGTTTACAGCGCGGTTTTGGAGTTAACTCCTATCAATCCTGAAAATATCCCCCTGTCAATCCATGGCATATCACACTCAGTCTGACAGACAGACCGAGCGGGTTAATCAAGTCCTCAAACAGTACCTGCGTTGCTATGCTGCAGCAGCGCAGGATACTTGGGCAAGTGACTTGCCCCTCTCACAATTCACTTACAATAATGGGACCCACGCGTCCACGGGGTTTTCCCCTTATGAAGCAACATTGGGTTATAATCCTTTGTTTTTGGTCGGGCTGTGCTTGCAGTTTGAGGTTCAAGATGCCATGGATCACACTACCCATATCTGATCAACTCAAGCTTTAGTTCAGGAACACCTTACCAAAGCCATTGATGACTACAAGTGGAACGCGGATTGTAAGCACCTTCCAGGTCACAATTTTATGCTGGGTTCCTATGTCATGCTTGACACCCGTCATTTGTGAATTCAAAACCCTTCCCACAAGTTCGCCAGTAAGCACTTGGGCCCCCATTTAGTGGAGGAGGTATTGGATAATGGGGCGTTCTGACTGAAGCTTCCTGTGCATTGGAAGCAGTACCCTGTTTTCTATGTTTCCCAGCTGTCGCCCTTCAAGGGTGCAATTCCCAAAGAACCAGAACCGATTATTTTTGATGATGGGGAAAAAGCTGAGGTAGAGGTCATCCTGGCATCCCAGAAGTCGCGGCGTTCTGTCCAATATCTAGTGGCCTGGAAAGGGTATCCGGCCTACAAGAATAGTTGGGTCAAGGCGCGCGATTTTGTGAATTGCATGTACCTGGTCAAAGCTTTCCATATATCCCACCCCGAGGTCCCTGCTCCCCATAAAGTCGCGACAATTATGGCTATCAAGTTACCCAAGGCGCACAAGAATGTGGCTCTGGTGCAGTTTCCTGGTGGGGGTGCTCTTCCTTTGGAAAAAGTAAAGGGTAATGTAAGCCCCGGGGAACGTCCCCTGGCTCTTGATCGGTCCATCTTCGCATTCCCAAGTAAAAAGATACCAAAGAGGATGGCGGTACCCCTCATTACTCAGGGCTATCTCGCTCATGTAGTAGACAAGCGATGGGTAACAGCTCTTCCACTTCAGATCCCACCTCCAGTACCCACACTCACCTTGGCAGAACTGTTGTGGGGAATTAGTGAAATCTGCACCAAAATTTCAAATGGAAATCAGTCAGATCTAATTTGAGTGGCAATCTGACCGATGCCCAAATCTCAAATGGCTGGAAAGGCACGAAGACTGAGGTATCAGCTGGAACGCCCAACAGTTTCAATTTGATCAATATGCCAATAGAACTAACATTGGGCGCCATTGATGAGGGTTTGAAGCCCTCTGTTGGCAATTCAGGCATTGTGGCCAATGTGATGCCATTGACTGAACGGATGGTTCAGAAATTAGATGTGGGCAGGTTGGGCGTCCCAAACCTGCTCTCAACTAAATGGACCCGCCCCTATGTGGGGTAGCCTTGGGGGATCCCCATCGCTTGTCAGGCCAAAAGCTGTCATGTCAACTGTCAGAAACATAGCCAAGCCCCGGTTCAGACATTTGAGGTCAAACTGACAGCGACTCGGCCCACTGCCAAATTTTGCAATGTCAGTTCTCAAGGAACAAACCTGCCCATTCCCAAACAATTCACTGGTTAGGTTGAAATTTCATGACCCGATCCCAGCTTGTCACTACCCCAATCGACCACTATTTAATCAGTTGCATAGCACTGAGAAAATTGTTGGTCAATTTTCTTCCTTTTCCTTCAATAAAATTTTACCAAAAAACTAAATAATTTTTATTAGCTCTTCTGACCGCGTCCCTGATGGCATTTCCCTGGTGGCCTGTCAGTCCATATACCAGATGGGATCTACCAGTACTTTTGGTCACTATGGCCCCCTCTGTCATCAATTTGGTTCAGTGAGTCCAATATTTTTGGCTCTACATCCCATTATCACTAACTTCCAGCAGCAATATATGGGGATCTTGTGGCCGTATGTCCACCAGTTGCAAGAGAGAATCTGTCTCCTTGCCACCCCAGTTGAAATGGCTCCATATGCTGAGGATCTCATCGAGACTATCTCAGTGATTCCACCCCTGCAGCAAGACCCCCTAGTTGGGAGTGGGTTCAATGTGGTTCGTTGTTGGGATCATTCTCACCATGTTGCTGCACCAACACTTCGTTTTTCCCAATTCCTGGCTCCATATCAAGTCATTTTGGTTGCAATGCCTCTATCATTCTGGCTTGCTTTTTAGTGCTTACGCATCCAGACTGGCAGGCTAGTCTAAACTTCTTCTGCCGTTTCCATGACAGGACCTACTACATCTAGACTGATGGTGTGGAATGGTTGTTGAGGTGTAGTGGGTTTATAGGTATTTAGTCTTGAAACTGGTTTGCTTCTTACATGTGAGGAAGGCATCCAAGACTTTGACAATAGCTTCCATGATTCCTTCCTAATAGTACCGCTCCCTAATTCACTCATGGGTTTTCTTCACTCCCCCATGACCTAGGGTAGAGTGAGCCTCCATAATAACTGGTACATGTTCCAAGGTCTGTAGATAAGGCAACCACTTTGCCCCACCTGCTTATACAACTTCCCATTCTCCACTTTGGTGTTGTGAGAGGGCCAGTCTAACATCTTATGAACAGGCTCATCCTCATCCTCTCAGTCATCGGGGGTCATTAAGAGATCATGTAACCTCTCAACCTCAATATTATCCAAATTCAGAATGGGCAGACGAGTTAACCCATCAACATTCGTGTATGGGTTCCTGCATGGTGTTCAATTTTCATGTCATAATTCTGAGCTTTAAAGCCCATAGTGCTAACTGTCTAGTAGGATCCTTCATATTCTGTAACCATCTCAGCATGGTTGTTAACCACAATGAAAGTAGGGCCATACAAGAAAGGATGGTAATGTTTTAAAGCTAACAAAACAGCAAAGCACTCCTTTTCTATGACGCTGTAGTTGCGTTCCGTCTTTGACAGCATCTTACTAAAATAGGATACAGGATGATCCACACCATTTTCATCCAGTTGGGCTAAGATGACCCCAACGGCATAGTCTGAGGCATCGGTAAACAAGATAAAAGGTTTATTATAATTCAGATGCCATAGGATAGGACGTTGTTGTAACAGTTACTTCAGCGTTTCAAAATCAGCTGCTTGTTCTGTACCCCAATAAAAAGGTGTATTTTAGCAAATAGTCAAACAAGAGGCTCAATGATCTTAGCAAACTTGGGGATGAACTGATTGTAATACCTCATCATACCCAAAAATACCTAAATGTTCTGAAGGTTTGTAGGGGCAGGCATTTTAGAGATAGCTTCAACTTATCTTTTAAATGCTGAATCCCATCTTGAGAGATAACATGTCTGAGAAAATCTAGCTTCTTTTGGAAGAAGGAGCATTTTGACGGTTTTAACTTGATATTAGAAGCCTCAGGTGTTGAAAGACTTCTTTTAGATGTGTGAGATGATCAGTGAACGTTTCAGAAAAGATGGTGATGTCATCAAGGTAGAAAATAACACAGCTTAGATTGAGGTCCCGCAAAATGTGATCCATTGCAAGTTGGACAATGCCAGCGCCATGTACATCCCTTGGGGTAAGCAGGTAGGCTGAAATAAGCCTTCACTGCAAATAAGAGCGCATTCTCCTGATCTTGGGGAGAGAGGTCCATTTGCCAATATCCGCTGGCCAAGTCCATGGCTGAGAAGTATTTTGAGCTGGAGAGTTGTGGAAGGGCTTCATCTATGCGAGGGATAGGATAGCTGTTTTTTTAGTGAGGTTATTTAGTTTACGGTAGTCCATCACTACCCAATGACCTCCATTCTTCTTTTTGATCAATAAGAGAGGAGACGCCCAAGGGCTTTGGGATGGTACTAATAATCCAGCGTCTAATAGCTGCTTGAGTTCAACCCTCATTTGTTGCTCTTCAACCTTGAACTTATGGTAAGGTTTAGATTGAATATGTTGGGCATCACCAACATCTATAGAGTGGCTCCACCCCTTCATATACCCATAATACATGTCAGTCTGGGAGAAAATATCACTATAGGTATCCAGTAGAGAATGAACTTGTTTAAGCTCATCCAGGGTTAGGTCATCTGAGATGTGGACGTTAAGCAGATTACACACCATCTGATCAGTGGGTAAACCCATATCCAACATCGACCCAATAAAGTGGACACTGTTAATCTCATCGAGGGGAATTAACAGACCTTTCCCTATCTCTTGATGTTTTTTTCAATAATGGGTTTATTAGTCTGGTTCCCCAATATGATGTTAATGGGTCGTTGATAGGTGGGGTCTAGTATACCTGGCAATACCCGGGGTTCTAAAGAGCTTACTCCATCAATGCTTGTTATGTGCAGCAGGCAGGCTCAGGGGATCTGTAAGGTAATATTGGTAGCGACCACCTGTTGTTCACCAGCCTTTATTACTGTTTCCTCTAAAGCATAAAATTTAATGCGCTGATGAGTCCACCAATTCAGGAAACTTTTTGCGTTAAGTCCAGAGGTCATGTAGAATAAAGGTAAATCAGAGGATGGGTATTCAACTAGCAGGAGTATTCTTTTTTACTGGGATCTTCATTGGTAAAGAGTAGAGGAACTTCATAAACGAGTAGAAAGAGGTAACCCTATTTCATGGTGATTATATCATCATACTAAATCATAAAACTGTGTGCCAATAAGCGTATCATGAGCGTTATTATCCAAAGATACAACGGAGCTTACAAAATGAGCTTTCCAATCCAAATAGGCAAAGAAGAGTAGGCTCCAATAGCATAGGTGTTGTTGGGACCCACTGTTCCAAATTCCTGCGTACATTCAAGATCAGGAGCCAGCTTAATCTTCTTGATCAGCTTGGAAGAGAGAAGTTTACAGGAGATCCAGTGTCCAATATAGCCCTACCTGGACATTTTGAATAACAACTTCTACCTTAGTTATGGTCCCACCAAATTTAGAGAGGAAGCTTGTTGATATTTCAATATGACTGGACGAAAAGCTAGTGTTCTGGCGGATCATAATTTAGATATGAAGCAAGCTCCGAGGGCGAGTAATAGGTTAGAGCAATGCAAGGTGAATCAATCAAATTAATTAGGTTTCAGTAATCAAGGAAATTCTGATGAAGCCTCGATGATCAAATGGACTCTACATTGATAGCAAATAGAGTTTGACTAAACGAAATGTATCAAATCCATTGAAGAATACTAAGGGTTAAGAGTTGAGTGGGAGAGAGAAGTGGAGGAGGTTTTTAAAAAGAAGAAAAGAGAGGAAGAAAGAAGAAGAGAGTAGTAGTAAGTAGGAAGTGAAAGAAGAGAGGGTCTGCTTGTGATATTATTAAATAAAGTAGCGTGTCTGGGGCAATTGCCTCAAAATATTATATAAGTTTATTACGTTTAATTGGGATGACCAACGATCTCCTTATCATTTGTCCCTTGCTTAGTGGGCTAAACCCGGTGCAACTCATTCAGCGGAAACAAGTCATATCTGCCAAAAGTTAACAGTGGTGCTCACTACAGGGGGCCCATTGATAAACTATTAACACCTTCATCATTGCACCTATGGAGCAACCAGCTCTCTTTGATAAGGTACTACCCTCATTTATCAAATTGTCTCAATATGGGGAGCTGAAGCTTGTTTTAGATACCTTACTCCAGATGCAAAAAGTGCTTTTTCAGGAGAATAAACATATTACTGAGCAGCTCAAACATGTCATCCGCCAATTGCACTTGGTAGATGACCACACCAACTAACTTGCTAACCTCTTGAGAAGCACGACGGGGCGGCTATACTGTGCAGTGTATGAATTAAATAAGGTCGTTAATGAGAAGGAAATATGCAGTGACAGGCTGCCTCCATTTAACCATAATAGTAACATACACGGGTCCTCAAATGGTCTGATTCTGCCATAGAAGGGGCTTCCAATTGGCGAAAAGCTCAACTGTTGTTATCCACGTTGGATATTTTAAGCGCTGATCAAGTTACATGTTATCTTAAAAATAGTACTGTAGCTTACCAAGAGGTGAAGGAGACTGTAATCCGCCTGTTTGGGGAAAATCGAAAATGGCTCAGCGCAAGGCAGATTTTTTAACAATATCTTTTCAAAAAGATGAGTTCTTATACAGTTTGCGGAGCAGTTCACGAATGAGGCTCATGTGTTGTTGGGTACGAATGTCTTATCTAATGAGGGGGTGGGAATAGCAATGACGGCGGCTATCAAGCCCTAGAGCAAATTACATAATGGTATGGCACACGCTCTTTAGGAGGATGCAGAGGTACTCAAAATCATCCACCATTTCGCCATCTATCCATCACCTTTAGTGCTCCCAACGTGGAGCGGAAAGATCCTGCATTTGACACTAAAATTCAGCTAAATGAAGGATCCCAACAATATGAGGGCAATCCGTGGGTTACTCCTCGGTCACTTAACTCATGGGAGGGTCCTTTCTGTACCTGTTATGATTAATCTGCTTCTCCTTGATCCCATAATAACATGTGGTTTAATAGTAGATCTAGACCTTCTGGGGTGATACAGAGACGAGTGTCAGTACCAAATGCTTGTTTCTCATGTGGATATATAGGCCATTATGCAGTTAGTTGTCAGGCCAACCCAAAGGTCCATGCAGTATCTGTTGTCCCAAATGAACAGGGAAAAGGGCGAGAGGAGTAGAGACGGGAAGCTCTACTTCCACTGATTCAAGTTTAATTGTCCCTGATGCTTTCTATGAGTCACTTTGTGTCAGCCCTGGGGCACACTCTGAGGATTTACTATATCAACAGATCCCTTACCACCTTTTGGCCTCAAGCTGAGGGAGAGACCACAATAATGTGGACATGGGGTTCCGCTGAGGTGTGCATAAGCCGTACACCTGGCAAATACTTGAGCGGAATGGTACAGTCAATGGTGAACCCTCCGCATATGTCACAGCTTTGGAGGGGGTGGAGGTGGCGATTCCTGTAAAAGATTGCCCAGGAGTATCCTCATGTCAGGTCCAGTATTCTCACTTTTCTGGATAAGCAATCGCCCCTTTTGTGTTTATGTAACTAACACCAAGTGTTCTTCTTATTCAGAATGTACATATTATGACATATTTGTACAGAATACCAAAATTTGGGCAATCATTGATACAGGCACTCCTGTCAATATAATATCCACCAAGCTTGTAGCTAAGCTTCTGCTGAAGCCAGATGTGGACCACCAATTAGTGTATGGGACTGCAGGGCATAGAGTACTGTGTCAGAAGGCGCATATAGCTCATTGCCTTTGAGGTTCAGGCCAGCAGGTGCATCCACTCCAGCTGTGGTGTTGCCTAATGACCACTATGACATGTTGATAGGCGCCGCATTTATGCGTCACTTTGGGGCTGTGGTTAATATGGCGTATGAAACCATTGGTCTCCTGGGACAACGGATCCCCATCTATTTTACTTCCAGCGGAGTCCCAGATGACCCAATATGCTCTGGTCAAATTAATCTCGCCTATAGCAACAGTGTGATCTCTATAAGATATTGACAGATGAAGCGGAGGACCCAAATGCTTTCAAACCAGATCTACTACAAAGGAATCAACTACAAACTGTGAATGCTTTGACTATCCCTTCTGGGAATCAGGTCATAATTGGGACAGAGCTTGAAATTGATATACCAGGGGGGTTGTATGGAGAGGTTGAGGGTCCCTATCAACAATCGCAGCTCGAACCTCATGTGGCTCCTGGGTTACTGTTACCAGGGCAGGGGGAAGTGAAGGTGTTGGTAGCAAATCTTCAGAAGGAGGTGATGAAGGTTCAGCGGCACCAAGTGGTGGCTTACCTGCACCTGATCCCCCTTGATGAGGTCCATCAATTACACGACTTTGGTTCTTGGGAAAATCTTGGCTTGCCTTTAAAACCACCTTCAGCATAATGACTGTGATTCTGCGGGAGGTGTTAACTGGTCTATTGGAAGATCAGAAGGACAGGGTGATGGATCTGTTCAAAAAGTATCATAGCACTTTTGCAACTGATGATCACAACTTGGGTTGCACTTGTGGGGGTGTGCATCGGGTGGACATGGGAGACCACACCCCTATCAGGTCATGACCTATCCATTGCTCAAAAGTGACGGAAGAAGTTGTATCTGCAGAAATAGATACATTGGTGGAACAGGGAATTTTGGAGCCGTCAAAGAGTCTCTGGGCATCCCCATTGCTAATTGTCAAAAAGAAAGATGGCTCCAATTGAGTAGTAATTGATTACCGGAATCTTAACCATATTATGAAAAAAATTTGTACCCGCTTCTGCAAATTGATGATGCTTTATATTGGTTAGGCGGGGCCAAATATTTATCCGCTATGGACTTGATATCAGGGTACTGGCAGATAGAGTTGCCAGCGGCAGAACAAGAAAAGTGCGCTATAATCACCTCAAAAGGATTGTTCCAACCTATACGCATGCCACAGGGTTTATGCAATGCCCCCACTACGTTCCAGTGGGCTATGAACATTAATTTGGGTGACCTAAAGCTGTCTTGCGTCTTGTCTACCTTGACGATACCAATGTGTTTTCACGGACATTCACGGAGCATCTTGGACACCTAAAGCAAGTTTTCCGCCGCCTTTCAGATGCTAATATTAAGATTAAGTCCTGAAAGTGCCACTTTTTCAAGTAACAGTCGGAATATCTCAGCTTTGTGGTAGACTCCAAAGGGCTTAGTCCTCAGCAGCCAAGGTGGAAGCCATCCGCAATATGACTTGGCCCAGCAATAAGCGGTATATCAAGGTGTTCCTTGGGGATGGTCAGTTACTACCAACGGTTCATTCCCAACTTCAGCTGTATTGGGGCTCCACTCTTTGAGCTACTTAAGAAAAACGCTACTTTCAATTGGATGGATTGATGTCAAACCTCTTTTGAGGTATTACAAACCGCGTTGAATAGAGCGCCTGTTTTGCAATCCCTTAATTTCAAAAAAGAGTTTATTGTGCAAATGGATGGTTCACTTTCCGGTGTAGGGGCTGTGTTATCCCAAAAAGATGACGATGGTGTGGAGCATCCCAAAGCATATTGTAGCCACAGTTTAACCGGCCCTGAAAAGATTTTATACTGTGACTGAGCGGGAGTGTTTAGCAGTAATTTATGCGTATAAACAATTCCAGGTCTACCTTCATGGGGTGAAATTTAAAGTGGTAACGTATTATTCCTCCCTGCGATGGCTACAAAATCTGCAGGAACCTGAAGGGCGGCTCACGCAATGGGCTCTGAAGCTCCAAGCATATGATTTTGAGATTGTGCATTGGCCAGGGGCGAAGCATCATAATGCGGACTGTCTTTCTCAATTACCCATGATCGCCATTACAGTGGATGTGGTGGACATAATTACAAAAAGTTGAATGTGGGCAATTATCATGATGAGCCGCTGCCTGTGATCAAAGTGTTAGATGGGCTTAGGAAGGAT
The DNA here is from genome assembly GCA_022478985.1 of Massospora cicadina. Taxonomy (NCBI): domain Eukaryota; kingdom Fungi; phylum Entomophthoromycota; class Entomophthoromycetes; order Entomophthorales; family Entomophthoraceae; genus Massospora; species Massospora cicadina. The sequence goes on along the minus strand of JAKSZP010009525.1, from coordinate 15,234 downwards.
ACCTTCTTGCGCAACGGAGAATTATATAAGCGTATTGGGGAATTGATTCTGAGTTTCCCAAAACCCTCTGCCAGGCCTGTGATAATTATGGATGCTCATAGAGCGCTAGGTCACGGAGGGTTGAGAAAGATTCTGGAGTTCTTGCGACCCTGCTACTATTGGGAGAGTATGCACTATGATGTGCTTGAGATGGTTGGTTGTTGCCATCAGTGCCAAGTGGAGAAACCATTCCACCAGAAGACCACCTACCAGCTAGTCAAGCCTCAGTTTGCATGGCATACTGTTTTGTTAGACGTGGTGGGCCCTCTGCCAACTGGCGCAAACTGCTCCAAATATATAATAGTAGCCATCAACCATTTGACAAGATGGGTGGAAGCAAGGGCTATCAAGGATTTGGGGGATGTCACTACCGCCAAATTCATCCTGGAGTGTGTCATACAGTGCCATGGTTGTCTGCAATGTATTCTAATGGACAACGGGACCAATTTCACATCACATATATTGGCCAAGTTTAAAGAGTTCATGTCAATCCGCGGGGTCTTAACTACCCCCTACCACCCTGAATCTAACGGTATGGTGGAACGGGTCAATGGGTCCTTAGTAAATATTCTACGCAAGCTTGTAAATGATCAGCTGTCAGACTGGAGCACCCTTTTATCCACCGCTGTCTTTGCGTACAATATCAGCTATCACTCAGCAACTGGTAAGAGTCCATTCCAACTGCTCTATGGACGACATCTAGCGCTGCCTGCATTGCTTTACTCCTGTGTGGAGGATACTGGCAGAGTCAAGCCCCACCACTATTTGTCTACCCTAACAGACACGCTGATTAAACTCCAAACCAAGGAATATTCCACTAGTCTTGCCAAGAAGATTTAGGATCATGAAGCAGACCAAGGTAGACGCAACAGCCTTCCACAGTTCAGGGTAGGGGAATTGGTCCTGTTTCACGACCACATGGGTTTGGAAGAAGGAACAAGCTTGCCAGTATATGGAGTGGACCATTTGAGATTATTGAGAAGACTGGAGCTGATGCCTACACCATCAAGGAACCCGCGGGTGGTCTAATAATCAACTGAGTACACGCAAAGTTTCTTTGGCCCTACAAGAAATAGGCGCTTATCACCCAGTTAAGGGGGTAATGTCAGATTTCAATATGACTGGATGATAAGCTAGTGTTCCGGTGGATTGTAATTTAGATACAAAGTGAGCTCTGAGGGCGAGTAATAGGTTAGAGCAATGCGAGGTGAATCAATCAAATCAATTAGGTTTCATTAATCAAGGAAATTCTGTTGAAGCCTTAATGATTGAATGGACTCTACATTGATAGTGAATAGAGATTGACTAAGCAAAATGTGTTGAATCAGTTAAAAATATTGAGAGTTAAGAGTTGAGTGGGAGAGAGAAGTGGAAGAGGTTTTAGAAGAATAAAAGAGAGGAAGAAAGAAGAAGAGAGTAGGAGTAAGTAGGAAGTGAAAGAAAAGAGGGTCTGCTTGTGATATCATATTAAATAAAGTAGCGTAGCTGGGACTTTTTGCTCATATTTTAAATAAAGTTTATTATGTTTAATTGGGAGGGCCAACGATCTCCATATTGTTTGTCCGTTGCTCAGTGGGCTAAACCTGGTGCAACTCGTTCAGCAGAAACAAGTCATATCCGCCAAAAGTTAACAGAGCTTTTAATTTTTTAAGATGGAGAGTAGAGGCAAGCTTTTTTCTCTGCCTCAGGGTAGTTATCTTTAATCGATTGTAAGTTGTGAACATGATAAATTGGTCTTATCAGTGAATCAATAACCTGGTTAGCATTGCTAGAGGTATCAATAACCTCAGGGCACCCCAACACTTAATTAAGGTAGGTTCCTAAGAGATAAGGGCTTTATCTACTCCTTCAGGGTTCAGCCTATCCAGTATACCTACTGCAACAGGGGCTCTTAAAACATTATAGCCAACGTCCTCATAGCCCCCTTCAGACTCGTCATCCAAAGGGTTATCCACATACATTGGGTGAAAGCTAGAAGAGAAGTTGGGGGTGGAGGCCATAACTTTAATAGCTGAGGGCCCATCTACAGCGATGATCCTTGGAGGAGCAGGCGGCGTAGCTTAAGCAGCCTTCTCATTTAAGCCCATGGTTGTTGGGAGCAAATGTCACTGAAGGGAGATGTTTGGGTTTCCTCAAAGCTACAGGTTTTGAATTAGAGGTGTCTGGAGGAGTTGGCATCATAGAGGTGGATGCTTTAACTCCGTCAGCTTTGGGTTATCCGTGGCTGTGAGCCTAGGGGAAACAGATGGTTTAGCTTTATTGACCTGTTCCTTAAACCCATTGTTGGTGGTGGTGAATGTCACCTGAGAAAGGGGTTTAGGCTTAGGAGCAGGCTTTTGAACCAGTTGTTGAGGTTTGTTAGAGGGACAAGCTGATCGTGGTGGCAAGGTGAGGGGAGGGAGCATTGCCCCATTGACGAAGATGAACTCTGATTTACTGGCTTGAAAACCTCAGGCAGGCTGGGCAGAGGAAGATCAGGTTTGAGCTGCACCACAGGTGCTAGCTCAGTGTAGTAATCGCATAAGGGTCAATATAGCCTCTTCTATTGGGGGATTCAGTTGAGCACTCCTCAATAGTCCAAACCTGGGGGTTCATCACAGCTTTGTTGGTTATTGTAAAGATATACAAATAAGCAACATCTAACAAGGCCTCTTTATGTCACAGAAGTTTTTAAAAGTTCACTATAGGGAAATGATATGCTGAGCTAAAGAAGGTTAGGAAGCTAACCCAGATAACATAGCTGCAATGGCATCATCCATGTTGAGCATGTTAGATGCTAATAACCTCTGAGCAGCAAGATATAATCGCTCAGAAAAAGCAGTGATAAGTCCACCTTCATACATACTAAAGCGCATAAAAGCCAGTTTTTCCCTAGGCAAACTCTTTTTGGATCCAAATAACCACTATAAGAGCTTCTTTAACCTCAGCACAGGTGTGTAGCATATCCATATAAAGGACCATCATTCTTGGGCCATGCGTTTAAATGAGGAAGAATGAACTTAACCTTCTAGTGGTCAGTCGCCCCTTCCATGGCTGCTTCATAAATGTATAAGAACGAAGCAATACTACCCTTGCCAGAGGTGAACTTATCCTTTAAGGGACATTTATATGGCCGCTGTTCGAGCTTTTTAAGCCTTGATAAAGCGCTTGCTAGTTGTTGTTCAAGGGCAAATATCTGAGGTCTTGAAGAAGAGAGAGAGGTTGCAAGGGTTATTCACCCCAACCCCTCCAATTTTGGTAATTTAATTAGGTGTAACATCCCTGTAGTGAGCACCACTTGTTGTATTTAGGATAGGAGAAGCTTGCTTGGGTGCGTTAAAATCTAGATACCAATAAATTAGGGTTTAAAAACATTTAGTTTAATAAATTAAATAGTCACTTAAAACTAGAAAGTTGTAGGGTTTTTATAGTTTTAAGTGTTGTGGGGTAAGTAAAAAACGAACCCTCTTAATATCTGACCATTCAGTATTTAAAATGTATTGAGGGTCAAAGGGAATTCATTGGTAAGTCTGGGATGGCTTGTTGCAGTCCAAATAAAGGAAATATGTGAGTTCAGCCTATCAAAGCTCAGAAAACTTGCTTCAGTTTAGCTGAATGACAGATGGGGAATTATTGGTAGGCAATATTTACCCGTGGGGTAACAATTAATATATTTTAGCCAATCCCCATTAGCTAAAATTGTTGCACCTTGGAGGACCTCTGCCGCGCCTATAAAAGGGGGTCCCCACTTAGGTATTGTAATAAAATTAGATGTGGCTGGGGGATAACTCTTTGATGGATGCCCCAGAATAGCCCGCAAGGTCAGAGAAATCTCTTTACCTGCTTTCAAGATAATAGCCTGTTTGGTATTTAGAGAAATGTTGCCTCAATTCGTGGGGTTCCACTGAGAATCAGCCAGAGTCTTTTGGCCAATAAAATTGTTCATATCATTTGAATTATACTCATTATTATCAGAAACTTGTAAATGTATAAATTTCCCCATGTCAGCCCATTTTGACCCAAAAGATTCTTTTCTTGGAGCCATGAGGGCAAATGTCTGAGACCAAGTCCATGGCCAGTTCTTGCGCCTTTATTCTCCCCTAATACTCTTAAAGGGGGTAATGTCAGACAATTAAAAATATGATATTGTGAGAAGAGTGTTTTGGGTGATAATAATGATAATATTAGCCAAAAGACCATGGCTGATTCTCGTTGTAACCCCTCAAATTGGGGCAATACCTTTGTAAATGCTTCTCAGCCAAATAGCATGAGTTTGAATAGTAAAATTGCACCAATTATGCAGTAAAATCAGGTGTTCCATTGGAGGTTCCTCCCTGGCCCTCCAAATTTACTTCAAACACTAAAGCAGAGACCACCCCCTTTTATAGGATTGAAGGGGTCCAATAAGGTGAAACTATTTTCCCCCACTATGATTGGCTCAAATGTATCAAAACTTTACCTCTCAGACTTGTCCTACCTACTCTTGACCCTCCATCAGCCATTCCATTAAAGTGAGGTGAGATTGAGAGCTCTGATAGGTCGAACACTCATATTTCATTAAAAGGCTTAAAGCTATTAATGAATTTATGCCTATCTCGCTTCAGTCCTCAAGTTATCTTAAATACTAAGCAAAAGATCATAATAGGGTTCGCTCTTGACCCCTCACTGCATCAGATATAAAATCACATTTAAATTCAATTTTTGGTTTATTAGTGCTTCATTATTTTTATATAAGTGGTCAGCAAAGTCCCCTAAAAAGTAGTTATACTGGAAGTAGAGATTGAATTTCTCCTGCACATATTGTGAAATTCAGGTGCAAAGCACCAGAGAGCCCTAAAACCCCTGAAATCCAACAGATATATATGAGGAATAGTATGATGACTATTATCCATAGCTGAATAATTAAACCTGATGTAGTCTAATGCTAAACTTGGATTAATCCACGAAATACTGATTTGACACTTAGGGACTTCTTCCCTATTCTGGATGAACTTAATCCACTGTCAGATTCAGAGGTTCCCGGCCTTAGTTCTCATCACGCTGAGTTCATGGTGGTCCATGTTAAAGGTCTGCTTCTCTTCTAAGGATATCCGATTCTTACTCTTTATACACACAAAAGAGTCCACAATTATTGTATTACAACAATAATTAACTGAAGATGAATAGAACTTAATAATGCTAGTTGCAATTGTACAAAGATCTCTTGATGGATCTTGATCTTTTTTATTAATAAAAGTACTAGGAATTAATATGAGGAATTTGGCACCCAACTCCTCAGTTGGAGCCTCAGCCATGAAATGGTAGCTGTTGCCATTGAATTTCCCTATGATGTCTCTACCAGCAATGGTCTTCTCCATTGGGTTAGGGATTCCTCCATTGGACATCCCAGAGACCTAAAAATGGAAAGAGCCAGAAAACGTGTCCCTAACATTCCCACTCAATCTCAGGGAACCAACCACATTTGGCTAGTGACATGCTTAGGTAATGGGACTCTTTACCCATTATAGCTGGTCACAAACCAACTGATTGATTCTCTATTTGCAGGTGGCATCATTCGATTCACAACTGCTGATAAAATTCCCAATCAATCGGTGATGAAACCAAAACAATCCCAAATTGGTACACCTGATAGTTAAACAGCAATCAACTATCATATGCACAATTTTGTCAGTAACTCTGCTAACAAAGTCTTAAGTATTTGCATAGATCAATCTAAATGGATCCAAACCTGGAAAATTACCCAAAATCTTCATACATTATTAACCTAAAATTAAGGTTAACTGGTATCTGATTCATTTTTCTAGCGGAACTTATCCCCTAGAAAACCAGCAGATAAACTAGGAAGCTAAAAGGTGAGAAAAAATCCCAACAATTATTATAGTTGATCAGTTAGATATTCAGTTGATTTATTACTTGAAATGATTTTGCCAACCAGTTGGTGGTTTTAGGTTGATTAATAAGCTTGATGGTTTTATATACAGTTAGTGTTTGGTTGATTTGATAAGTTAATTGGTTTTGTTAAGTTAGTGGCTAGTGGTTGTTTTGATAAGTCTAGTTTGGTTTTACCAAGCTGTTGGTGATTAGTGAATTGGTATGTTCATTGGTTTTAGCTAAGCGATATAGTTTTTTATCTATAGAAAAAATCTAATACCTTATTCAAATCATTAGTTTCTTAAACCTGAGCAATGTGGGCAGTACCACTATCTGTATATAATTTGAAATCTAATATAATCATTTCAAATTTATTATTTATTAAACCTGAGAAACGTCAGGTAACACCACTATTATTTGGTTGACTTAATAATCTCAGTTGGTTTTAATTACTGAGTGTGTTGAGAAATTAACCAGATGGATTCTCCCAATAGTATCAGGACTAGGGGTGTCGGTTAGTCAGGAGTGATTGCCAGCTAATTGCCTAGTTAGATAATATTTAATGTTAATTAATTATCAATTTGAGTTTAGATTTGTGGAATCTGCATTTTGCCACTGAAATGCCAAGTTGAGGATCGTTGTGGGAATTTCTGGCACAAAGCTGATGAATCTGTTACCATCTGGTCCATATATGATTACACTGATTAATTCAGAGCACTGGTGACTTATGCCAAAGATGCTCAAAGTTTAATTTATACCATTTAATTATATATTATTGACTGGTGACTCATGCCAAGGATGGATCGATCTAATCTTGAATTCAGGGAATAGATGAGTGGATTAGGAGGGAATCGTTACCAGGAATGACCAAGATTTATAGAAAGTGCCAGCTTGGATGGCCAAAGGGTTTAATAGGCAAAGTAGCCTAGGATATAAATAGTCGTTCATTCCCTCCAAATAACATCTCTCTTTTGCCCACTTTTCTATTTATTTGAAGTAGTAAGAGCCACGAAAGTAGATAGTAGTGGTACTGGATAATTATGACGTTGGTGTGAGGTGATGCGCCTGGAGTGGCCAGCGCTGCCAGCTCCAATACCACCCCTAGGAGGAGCAGGCAGGAACCTGGCCAATCAGCCACCAACAATAGCATTCAAAGCTGTCAACCCTGCAGTGTGCAGCGTGGGAGTGCCTTGGCCACCCAGGATTGGGGGAAGGACTCACCAGGACATGCCCAGATGGGTTGGCAAAGGGTCAGGATGGTGGGGCAGCGCAGGAGTGCCTTGGCTGCCCAGGATGGGGGCAGGACTCGCTGGGGCACACTACATTCCCTGGGGCTAAGGTGAAGTCGTTGATCTGCTGTGTTGATGGGTTGGATTTGGACTCCAACGGGGTTGGTACACCTATGAAGGCGAAATGGCAAAGGGCCAACCAGTCTTCATACTGGTTGGCCTGGCACACTAGTGGAGCCCACAGTCCATTTTGCGACAGAGTGGTTGGTGGGTTTTGGTTAACTATATTAGGTCAATTGGTTTTAGCTGAGTAGTTGGTGAAATTTGGTTAAATTGATAAGTTAAATGGTTTTGGCTGTGTGGTTGGTTGTTATCTATAAAATAAAATCTAAAATAATGAGTCAAATCATCTGGCAAGCTATAAACGCCATAGCAAAGCATAGGTATTTGGATGCTAGTGTTTATAAAAAATGCTTTACCAAAATGATATACAATTATCATTAAAATCATATCTTTTTTAAATTTTACATTTAACTTTCTTGTTGTAAATTACTATAATTTATTTTGGGAAATAGCCTATTAACATTCCCAAATTTATAAAGTATTTGTGCCAAGTTTAGTGATTTTAGGTTTATTTGTTCTTGAGATATTATGTCTTATATTCAGAAGTATTAACACAATGTTTTTAGATGAAGATCTGTAAAATTATGTTCATTGATATCCCACTTTACCTAGTGTTGCTTGTGAGTTTATAAAGTACAGATGATCCTAATCAATTAGTTTTCACTTGCTTTACTTTCAAATCACAATCTTGTTTTTGTTGGAACTTGCATCCCTTCAGTTAACACACTTCCTGGAATAACCTATTTTTTTAGTACTAGATCTGAAATAACCTATTGATAAATATTACACAGTTACTTAAGTCAGATGACAATACAATACATCACCATAGATTATTTTGATTTTTATAGTAAAAATGTTCATATGAGAGAAGTAAAAAATTTTTAAGTTTTAATAGTAATCAGTATGTTGTTCCAGCTTAGTAGTTTGATTATAGATTGGATAGTTCAATTCATTTTTCCAGGCAGTTGGTGGTCATTTGGCTAATTATCAAGTTATTTAAAGTTTTAATCTGGTGAAAATTTAGAAAAGCAATGCTAAAAGGCCCAGAATAGCCTTTTATTCTCTAGATTATTTATATTTGGTAGATGGCCATAGGCAAATAAAAAATAGAAAAATTTATCCAATCAATATAAAACCACTCGCCACTCATCAAAACCATATGGACTATAAAACTATTAAACCATCAATCACTTACATGAAACCTTTGAGCCCATCAAATCAACCTAAAACCTAACAACCATCACTCAGCCAAAATTTAATTATTGAACTTACAAAAAAAGCAAAACTACCAATTGCTTATTAAACCCTATGAACTTATCAAATTAACCAAAATGATACTAAAACACTCAGCTAAAATGATAATTGATTACCAATAAATCTTGTTTTTTAATCTTATATATAGCTTGTATTAGAATTATTATAAATAAATTTTGGGAAAAAGGCCTATTACCATTCCCAAAATTTTTAAATTAAGTATGTCAATTTTGGTGTTTTTTGATTCATTTGTTCATGAGATAATGTGTCTTCTACATATACATATATATATTCATAAATCCATACATTCATATATACATATAATGATTTTTATTTAATTTAAGAGTTATTTGAGATAAGCTTACCAGGGGGAGTACATTGCTGAAATAAAAATAAAAAGATGGGAATAAAAGAATTACCTAAAAAAGGGCACTAAAAAGTATGATATAATTGAGAAAAGTATGAATAATCAATAAAGCCCTTTTTGAAGTTAATACCATATTTTAAACTGGTTTATATTAGCCATTTATAATATATACTCAACACTGTATATTCAAAGTTGCTTTTAGTTTAACTTGGACCCAATCCAATATAAGCCATGCTTTGTATTTGTGAGAAAATTTTATAAGTCAGGTTGATATATGGCACTGACTTCAAAAAGGGTTTTATTGATTATCAAACTTTCTTAACTATTTCATTCTTTTAGTGCCTTTTTTGAATGTAATTCTTTTTCCCAAAGAAAACTTTTTTGAGGAAGTTTTTTTCAAAAAAAATATTAATTTCTTAAGTTTGTTTCTTTTTTCCAATTCTTATAAATCACTAGCTCTATATAAACTTTTTAAACCTCACTATTTCTATATAATAAAAAATCATTGTATATTATATGTATATATATTAACTCATAAACAAATATACCAAAAATAGCCAAACTTGTCACAAATATTTATATACATTGGGAACCATCTTAGGCTGTTTTTCATTTTCTTATTTATAAAAAGATAAATAAAAGTCATATATATAAGTATAAATGATTTTGATTTATTGCAGGGAAGGCCAACCAGGGGACGGACACTTCTGAATGTAAACATGAAAGAAAATGAAACTCAATAACAGGGAAGGCACCCCAGAGAAGCGATGCTATCTCTTGTTGCCAGTGGGAACGCCACTATGGGGAGGAGGAGGTAATGTGTAAAGGGGCCATAACCACAATTGAACACATGTGGAGGAAAGGGTCCGAGTTGATGAACCAAACTGGGAACCAGGAGGAGACCAGCTGATGGCGACGCAGTGGGAGGTACCCAAACATCCGTGCTGGAAAATGGTCCACCAAATGGGACTGGAATCTTTGGAAAGCTTCTGGGAGGGTGGGGGTGGAGCCTGCAATGGCATCCAAGACAATCATGTGGATGGTCCACATGGTGATTGCAACCACCAAAGCATGGAGGGAGGGTGGGAGAGGGGAGACCATAGATAAAGCAAACATATCCCTAGACAGACTGAAGGGATGTGCCTGATCCTGGCCAAGCAGACGCGGAACTTCGCGCCATATCACTTCAGAGGTAGGGCACTTCTCCAGGCGGTGGAACAGCATTCCATACTGGCCACACATGATGCAGGATGAGTGCTAAGCGTTAGAGCGCTCAGCTGTACAGTACACTCACCTCAGGCAGCGCCACACATGGGAATGGATATGAGGCTGCAACAGAGGGTGGTGTGCATATTTCCATTTAGTCTTCTGGAGCTCAAGGGAATAAGGGATGTCCATCATGTCCAGGTAGTCCACCCTGGATAGGACATGGGGCCGTGTGGGGATCAAGCCATCTTAAATGGGTAGCCCCTGTACCTCCTGTGTGAACTGAGGAGAGGGGTGGCCTCTCTGGGCTGTGTGTCCACAAATATAGATTCTCCACTCAGTGCTCCACATGGAGAGGAGGATTCGTTTGAAGTGGGGTTTAGTACCGTGAGGACCTTTGGCCAATGGGTGGGAAGCCAGATATTTCATCAAGGAATGAGGGTTCTATGGATTGGTAAGGCCCAGGGCGCAGGAGAAGTTGGAGCGAGCCATGCGGGACCAGTGTTGGGAGGGGAGCGTAGGGGCGGTGATGGCCGCAATCCAGGTGCCCAGGATCTTGGCAGCATGGGCTTTAAGGTCGAGCAGACCCATGGCACCATGATAATGAGGGCCAAACATGACCTCAAGCTGCACTGGCGGTGGGTGGCCTGACCAGAGCCACCCTTGTAGAAGGGCATACATATATTTGAAAAAACTCGGGGAGAAGGCGATGGCGTAGGCTCCAAACCAAACTTTGGAGAGGAGCATATAGTTGGCTAAAACAACCCTGCCTGTAAGGGAAGTAGGGTGGGCTCTGAGGGAGGCGATGCGCTTTGTCACGTTGTCTAGAATATGAATTTCCATTACTGCTGAGGCAAACCCGCCTGCCTCCATCCACACGCCCAGATGGCGGACAGGCCCTATGGTAGGGCGTGGCGCGAAGGGGAGCACAAGTGGGGCGGTGTGGGGTGAGCAGGGAAGGCGAGCACGTGTGCGAGTAGATGTGCTGGGCTGGGCACTAGTCGCTGGGGCCCATAAGGATTGATACTAACCAAGAAGGATGATTTTAGTTTTGGAGGCGTTTAGTGCAGCATTACTTACCCAAGAATACTCCTGGATGAGAGCTTCAAGCGCGCGTGCATTTTGATTATTAGACACCCTGACAACACAATAATCTGCAAACGCCATCATCTTGACTGGGGCTTGACCTGGCACATGGACCCCAGTGAGTTGGGCATTCACGTTTAGAAGTAGTGGGTCAAAGCTGAAGTTATATAAGAGTGGGCTAAGGGGGTCCCCTTGTCGCAAGCCCCTTTGAGGGCGGACTACTTCTGTGAGGGAGCGAGGGCCATGCACTGCCATTGTTGCAGGTTCCATAAGCATCATCGGCCAGCTGATGAAGCGAGGGGGTAAGTGTAAGTGGTGGAGGCAGGCCCTGAGGTATTCCCAGTTTACTCTAACCTATGCCTTCTGTTGGTACAAGAATACTAGCGCCCCAGAGGCTGTGGACTGGTTTGTTTAGCCACAGAGTGCACATTGTCCCAAATTGACCTTCTGGGTATGAAACCAAATCGTTCTGGGGAGATGGTGGCAGAGGCTATAATCCCTAGATGATTATCCATGATTTTAGTTAAAATTTTTGTATCTGCGTTAGAGAAATGGGGTGCCAGTTGGCTAGGTCTAGCTTATCCCCTTTCTTGAAGAGTGTGATGGTGAAGGCCTCTTGCCCTCCTGGTAGAAGGCGCGTATCCAGAAGGCTCTGGTTAAGGGAGGCAAGCAGCAGTGGGGATATATATGAAGTACTTCTTATAGAACTCATATGGAATGACATCAGGGCCTGGGCATTTCCATTTTGGTGCACCACGGACAGCAGACCAGAGTTCACCTGGAGTAATCAAATTCATTGACTCCAGGTATCAGGAAATGGTTTGGATGTGAGTGCTATTGAGAAATTTCACATTTTCGGCCACCTGAATTGGATTTGATTGGTACAGCTCAGAGTAATACTTTTGTATTTTGATTGCCACTTCATTTAGTGTATCCACGACGGAATTGTCCCACCTCCACACCTGTGTGCAGGCCACGCTCTGGCACAGTAAAAGAATTTTTAAATTAAATAAGCGGAGCATGTGCCACCCTCTGTAATGTGTTTGGCCCTGTACTGAACACAAACCTGATGTTTGTGTTGCATTTCAAGCGCGTTGAGGTGGGCGGCTGCTTCTGCCCACTTCCAGCCCCAAGCAGTGCTGTAGCCCATGGCTGGGATGTTGGACTCCAGGTGTGCCAACTCTGCCAGAGCACGTGAGATGATGGCCAATGTAGCTCATGAGTGTCAGGAGGAGAGATGGCAAGCGTGGCAGATGGTATCCGCTTTGAAGGCTGACCATGTGGAAATTGGGTCCGCACAAAATGGTGTAATAAACTCTTTTGCTGAAGTCGCTGATTCCACCCATGTGGAAAATCCTGGCGACGCAAGTTCAGGTGGGTGGAGTTTGCACCAATAAGGAGCCCTAGCCACTGTGATGGGTAAGTGGTAGGTTATTGAGACCAGCTGGTGGTCAGAGAAATTGATCTTTGATGTTTGGAAGTGGGAAATATGGGATCAAAATTTCACTGGTGCAAGGATAAGGTTGATGTGGGACATGGACCTTAATTGGCCGTTGTGGACGTGGGGGCGCGTCATGTTTTTGAGCAGCAGAGCTTGCTGCGGCAGCGCGTCTAACAACCCAAGGGTGGCCTTTAGAACGTGAAGTTCTACGTGACCCTGAGGGGCATGGGATGGGTAAGGCCAATGGTCCATGGATGTGTTTAACCAACAGTTAATGTCGCCAACTACAAAAGGGTTAGGGGTAACAGAAGGGATTTGACCAATGAGAAAAATTCCTGACATTCTCATGCACAGGTCAGGGCATAAATGTTGACAATAGCATGTGCTACGTCAGCCCAAAAAAATGTGACAACAAGGACTCAGCCATTGAGGAAGGATTCAGATGATAAAAATTTAAAAAATTGTTTTTCCAAACAAGCACCCCACAGTGCTCAGACCAAAAGGATAGGGAAGGGAGGAGCATGGTTTTCCAAGCATCCTCGGAACCTTGTGGACAGTGGGACTCATGGATGGCCAAAATGTCCACAGGTAAATTTTTTTGTAAAAAACTCAGTTTCCTAGCCCGGGATGGCGAGGCCTTGAGTCCAGTGATATTCAACGTCCCTAAAGTGAAGGCTTCCCCCATTGCACCTTAGGTGTGAGGGGGTGGGCACCCGGGCCCACTAGCTTCCTCTGGATCCCCATGGGCCTTCATGGCGGTGTGGGTGTTTGCAGCAATGCTATCAGAAGATTTGTTAATTTTAGCAGACAGGTTTGCGTTGGCTTTTGCCTTCACTTTTGGTTTCCCCGCTGTCAAACAAATTTTTTGCGGTGTGGACGAGTTTGGTGCACCAACGTTTGGGTCAAAAAAAAATTTCAGGTAGATTAGAGACTAAATTGGTTCCAATTAGGGCTTGGTTGCAAAGGTCAGGTTAGATTGAGTCGCCCATCAGATCCTCAGATTGGGTGGCCCAATTGGCTAGGGCATCCCGATCTGATTGTTTGAGGGATTCCTAAGTTGCTTCCACTGCAAAGGTTTCAATGTCCTCCTGGCGTTGAGAGTGTGGGATAGCAGAGGCGACTTTGGACGCTTCCTTGGCCGCATCCCTGCGGGCCTGTTTGGCCTTCTTTTGCTCTTGAGGGGAGACAGGCTTTAATAATAAGTAGCAGCCTAGTACTCCCCACGGGAAGGCCTCTTTGGTACTGGGGGTTGGTTCATAGTGAGCCTCCCCGTTGGTCATAGCTGCTGAGGGGTGCTCTTGGAATGTGATGCCCTCCTTATTGGGGCATGCATGTGCCTTATGACTGAACATGTCACAGTGGGTTCAGATGGGGGGTGCGCTGTCTACGGTTACCTGGAAAGGGTGGATGGTATGCCCTTCAATTTTAATAAAAGTGGAGTGCAGGATCTGGGTTAGGTCCTTTGCAATCTCCTCAGTTGGGGTCAGAACTGCAATGGCTTTGCTGGTGCACAGGTATGGCATCAGCATAAAGCGTTGCATCTCAAAGGATTGTAAATAGCCATATACAGTGAGACCAGCTTTCAGATGCTGCTCCAGAATGGCACGCTTGACTGTAGTGGGCAAAAAGTTGAACATGAGGAAAATTTGGTTGGATTTTGTCCATCTGGTGCGCTTGTTTTTGACAACCCGCTGCCCTTTGGGGAGGTCAATCACTATGCGCAATGCAGCAGCTTCATCTGCTGCCTCCTTGTTTTAAAAACTGAGATCCAGCCAACCACGTGACATGGAGTGAGGTGCGACATACACCACAGTTGGAAAATGAGTGTGCACATCCCCACAAAATATTTCCCACAATGCTGTTTGGTGAATATCCAGAAACACCCAGACTCCATATTCCACCGATGAGAGTTGTTGAGAGTGTGGCGTGTTGATGTACTGGTTACATTGCTCCTGCCAAGTGAAAATTCTGGGGAAATAGTAACCACCAGTTTTTTATTTTTATCTAATCTGCCAGTTTCTCTGGGGCGTTTTTGAACGTTGGAAGTCGCAGGCCTATCACCTGTGCCTCTAACCTTACTTGCCCAGCTGCTCCCTGACATGGGCGCAGACTAATATCCTCTGTGAGATTATCAAACTAAATTTAGACTTGAATTGAATAAGTTGTAAAAGTGATTGCAACGAGAGAGAAAAGTTTATATAAGTATCAATGATATATAAAGTATTATGTTAATCTTTATATCATTTCAGCTGAGCACTTTGTTATTATTTGATCAAATTAATAAACCTAGTTATTTTGAGTAAGTAGATGGTAATTTATTCAATTTTTAGGCTCATTGGTTTTGGTAAGCGGTTGATGGTTTTGTTTAATTCAATAGGCTCACCAGTTTATATATACAGTTGGTGAATGATTGATGAGATAGTTTTACTTAGTTTTGGTTGGATAGTTAATATTTAGTTTGTTTGACAGATTCAATAGGTTTACTATGCATTTATTGTTTATTTAGTTAATCCAATAGGTCTAATTAATGTAAACCTATTAATGTCCATCTACCATAAGTGCATGATAAAATTCAATTATCCACTCATGATTAATGAAGTGATGGGTAGTGATAAGGTTGGATGGTTTGATACCATATA